>JACAVU010000006.1:22687286-22876389 GCA_014183005.1 Castanea mollissima | reverse complement strand
GGGGTGGGTTTTGTAGTTTTTATCCTAAAATCTCCATGCATTGCATCACATTCACATTATATAGTATTTTCATGCATTTGAATGGACTGAAATAGTTGTGTGCTGGTAGGATTGGATTGGGCTAAGCCCATGATGTTGTTCATAGTGCATGTCACATATTCATGCATTCCCCATGCATACGTCCTTTCTTTTTTAATATACTTGTTATATTTGAACTGGTTTGGGACTTTTCTGATTGTTTCTGTCTCCCCCCCTCTCTTTCTGTTGCATTAGTAATGTTTATGGCACCAAAACGTAAGTCTATTTTGACCCAAAACCCTCTTCGTTCTAGGGCCTCTTCATCTTCTAATTCCACTCCTATCTCTATTTGGTTCCATGATGAGAAATCCCATCAGGATTTCTTGGAGAACTTCTTTAGACGAGGTGTTCATTTGGAACGCCATGTTGTTCTCGCAGACTTTGCCGACATTGACCTTCCCGATGTCTTTCACAAACGGGAATGGGAGTCACTGTGTGACGTCCTGGTCACTTGTCCTTCTGTGTTGATTCAGGAGTTTTACTCCAGCATGCATGGATTTGATTATTCAGTACCTCTCTTTGTCACTCGCGTTTGAGGTACGCGCATTGTCATCACACCGGAGTTGGTATCTGATGTGATCTATGTTTCAAGGGTTGCGCATCCTGACTACCCTAGTTGTGAGCATCTACAGATTATGTCCAAAGACGAGATGATTTCTGCTTTCTGTGAGCGCCCTTCTAATTCGGGTGAGCACCAGTTTACGTCATGTCGACCTTTTGCAAAAGGTCCTCGTTTCTTAAACATGGTAATGACTTTTATTTTACATCCTCTCTCTCATTAAAACTCTATCACAGAGCCTCGTGCTCATTTTTGGTGTCTCTTATTGAGGATCTTACCATTGACTTTCCTTTAAATTTCATCTTTTCTGTCTTAGATGTGTATAAGGATATGGCTACCGGTGATAAGCTCATCTTTCCTTTCACTATCACGAGGATTTTATACCATTTCTCTATCCCTTCTCTTGTCTCCAACCCTTTTTCTGTTATGGTTGCCATAGATGCTGCTACCGTAAAACGAAGTGAGGCACAGTTTCGGTCATGTCAGACAGGTTCAGCCACTCCCTCCTTCCTTCCGCTCCATCCAGATCTGCTCGTGCTTCATCCGCTCCTTCCTCCTCTTCAAGAAATGTGTCACTAGAAGATATCATGGAGCAGCTTCAGCACATGGGTGCTCGCCTCGAGGCACTCTCTATAGAGTTGTATCAGGTGAATATTCGTGTTGGTTACATTGCTAGGTGACAGGCGACCATGGGTGGTTATGCTCTGAATTTTCTCCTTTACCACCTCCTATAGCTTCCACGTCTGGGGATGATGATGGTGATAACGATGATGCTTCGGATGATGATGATGATGGAGATGCTAGCTCTACTGATGAGATGCCTACTTGACACTCTACCCTTTGTCACTCGTGACAAAAAGGGGAAGTAGTTATGGGTTATGAGAGTAGTCATACTTAGGGGGAGAGCATGAGCATGTATAGGGACATTTTCGTTAGGGGGAGTGTTGAGTGCTGAGGGATGTAGTGAGGATTACTTGTATCTTTTTCTTTTCTCTACTTTAGATACATTTTTTTTCTTCTTGTACCTTAGGTCTTATGACCATTTTGTTATATATATATATATATATGATGTTATATGTTTCTTTCACCTATCTCTACATGTGATGTTTCTTTTCTTTCTTATTCACATCTTTCTTTATTTGTATGCAATCTATCATTTCTGTTTCACACTAAGATGCCTTGATGAGTTTTGTTTAGAGTGTTTCAGAAATACTGGTTGTCAAAGTCTACTTATCATTTACTCTCTTCTTGCAAAGTTTTTCAAGAGTTTGTGATAGGATAGATTTTATTGTATTCAACAAGTGTATATGAGTTGAGTGATTTATGCATTCTCTCATATGTTCATTTGTTGATTGTGGTTTTGTCACGGATTGCCAAAGGGGGAGATTGTTAGGACATATGTGTTTCACTTGTTTAGAACATATGTCAAGTATTATTTATGTAATTGGCTAATCTTTTGTCAAAACGCATTTTACTTGTAATTGGGTAAAATTAGGATGAGGTTAATGCTTCAAGAAACAAGGTTTTAAGATCAAGTGTTAAAGCCATGAAGTCTGTCCAAGAAACAAATTGAGAAGTGCTTTTCAATAAAGCTCGACAGTTGGCTCGACAGCTGCATCTATCGAGCTTTAAGAAGCTGTTCTAGCCCCGAGGCTCGACAGCACCTCGACACCTGTAGCTATCGAGATTTAAGACAAACATATTCCTAATTCTGTTTTAACTCTAATCTGTGGATGTGTTTTTGGGCCTTCTTTTCTCCTAACCCTAGACATATAAAAAGATTATTTTAGGGCCGTCAAAGTGTGGCAAGTTGCACAAGCATTGAGAATTCTTTGTTCACGCGAATTGTAACTTGAGACAAAGTTCTTGCCCTAGTTCATCTCTCTTGTGAAGAAGTTGTTGTGTCTTTGCACTGTAGGGTTTTGTAACCAAGCATCGTCTTGATCTTCATCATGTGGATAAATTGAAGAACTTTGCAGCCAACAAATCTTCTCTAGTTGGTGATTGAAGTCGCGTACTGGGATTCGCGCAATTGGTTAGTCACTTACTTGGGAGTCGTGCATCAAAAAGGAGAAACTATCACTACAGAACAAGTCCAATTGGGTATTGGGGTAAGGGTTCAACTCTAGGTTGGTAAGGTAGTTAGGATTCCTTTACTTGTAACCGCATGTTGTGATAATAGTGGATTTTCGGGAGTGGTGACTTTAAATTCACCCGGTGGAGTTTTTGTTGTGTTGGTTTTCCCCATTCATAAACAAATCACCGTGTTATTTATTTTCCGCTGAATACTTAGTTTAATTGGTGATTTGTTTGTGCTACCACACTTTGCATGTTAAATTGGTTAATTAATTGAACTTGACTAATTAATTAATTAATCCATCACAAGTGGTCAATACGTTTTTGGCCTATAAAGTGGTATCAGAGCAGGCACACTCTGATTATGGTTTAATCCTTATGTGTGATCCATTGACCCTTGTTTGTCATGGATAGAGGTCATCCTCTTATTATACCTCCAATTTTTTATGGTACTAACTATGCATACTGGAAAGTACGCATGAGAGCTTTCTTGCAGTCTCTAGTTGAGAAAATGTGACAAGTTGTGGAGATAGGCTGGACCAAGCCTAAAGAAGCGCCGGCAGATTGGGATGAAGCCAAGATCAAGGCGGCAAACTTCAACAGCAGAGCATTGAATGCCTTATTCAGTGTGGTCACTAATGAGGAGTTCAAGAAGATATCCTCCCCTGAAACTGCTAAGGAACCATGGACCATCCTCCAGATAACCTATGATGGAACAAAGGATGTCAAAGATTTGAAGCTACAAAGGCTCACTACAAGCTTTGAAGAAATTAAGATGGACGAGGATGAGTCATTTGATGAGTTCTATACCAAGCTCAAGGACATAGTGAACTTCAGCCTTCAATTTTGGGGAAACCATTCCTGAACCCAAGATTGTGAGAAAGGTGCTTAGATCTCTACCCGAGAGATTCCATGCTAAGATCATGGTGATAGAGGAATCAAAGGATATTGACAAGATTCCTCTGACTGAGCTGGTTGGTAATCTGCAAACCTATGAGTTAGGGTTGACAAGAATTGGCAAGTCGGGAAAAAGCAAAAGCATGGCACTAAAAGCCAAGAGCAGTGAGACAGATGAGTCATCAGACGATGAAGACTCTAAGATGAAGTCCTACATCACCAGGAAATTCAAGAAATTCATGAAAAATGCCAATGGAAAAGGCTTTGATAAGGATTGTAGGTAATCTAGTTCTTCTCAGTTCAAGAACCAAGATAAAGGGAAGAAGGATGCAAGGGATGGCGGTCAGTACACTGTTCCCGCAGGACCCAAGTGCTTCGGATGTCAAGGTTTCGGTCACATGAAGCAGGAGTGTCCCACATATCTCAAGAGTATTGGGAAGAGCAAGACACTAGTTGCTACCTTGAGCGACACTAAGCCTGAGGATGATTCCGACAATGAAGATGACGGAATTTTGAATGCCTTCACTGCCACTGTCAATCCTACTAAAGGGATTGTTGAAGATGTGGATGAAGAAGAGGAATTGGTGGAATCCAAGTTTGAAAAGATGGATGATCAAGATGATATCCATACAGCCTATGAGAAACTGTACAAGCTTTCTTAGAAGCATGAGAAACTCTATAGGCTAGCCACCAAGAAGCTCAGTGATGTGGAACTTAACCGTGAGGAACTTTCCACAAAGTTTGATGAAGCTAATCAAACCATTGGGTACTAAGATTCGAGGACAATTTATTGGCTGAGAAGATCAAGAAGCTTGAAGCGGAGTTATTTCAAGTTAGAGCTCAATTGGAGAGGGCATCAAGTACGAAGCTGGATGAGATGCTCAGCATTTAGAAATCTGCCTCTGATTGAACAGGATTGGGGTATGAATTCTCTTCTTCTAATATTACTTCTGCTAGTATTGTTTTTGTTCCTCCTGCTAATAATATTAAAATTGAGTCAATCTAGTTTTATGCATTGTTTTGTCTTGTTTAATATGTTTTTGTTTGTGTGTTTTCAATTTTGTTTAAAATTAAAAAAAAAATTGAAAAATAAGAAAAATACAAAAGTAGCGTGTGTATTTGTATACATCGGTTCCTGTGAACCTTAAAATGGCCATTGAAATAGAGTTTTCTAAACTTTATATCACTTGTAGCTTAGATGAGCATCTCTATGTACAACTAAGCAAGTGAGTTTTGTAGCTCTTTGTTTGTGATAAGTAAGGTTAAATGATCTCTTGAACTTAACACTCATATCACTCTTTTTGACGGGTTGAACTAGAAAATCCTAAAAGAAAGGCATAAATAACCATCTCACCACTGTTACTCGCCAATCATGATATGACATCTGTATGCTTCGGCATAGCAAAAGTTCAATGTCAATGACATCTGTATGCCTTGGCATAGCAAAAGTGCAATGTCAAAAGCTTAACATAATTAGGTATTTCTTTTCTCTCCTTTATATACCTATGCATGGTTTGCTTAATAAAAGGAAAATATGTAAAGATAATAAAAGACGATAAAAAATGCTTTAAATATGATTGCAAGCGTGTTTTTTATGAGATGTGGGAGTTATAGGATGTACCTCAAAGGTGATAGTCCCCATCAAACAGTTATGATTGCGTGTGAGTTAAAGTGATTTTCTCATACCTCAAATTGTCATAACTTTGAGACACTTGTGCAATCTTGCGATGTTTTCACACACAACACGCACTATTTTTTGCTATTTTTGATACATGTGCAGGAACAATGTGATTTGGCCATCACAAGGTTTACATGCATTGATATATGCTCACTAAACTGTCTTAACTTGTTTTTGAAATATAAAATTGGTTAGACTTGTTTAATGTGTGAGTGCGTGTTTTGAGATCCATGTGCTTAAGATTGTTGTTAAGAGATGTTTTTGAGAGTCCTATATGTTGATTGGATCATTGGTTGAGTTTATGATTGATTGCATTTATGTTTGTGCTTTTCCCTTCTTGAAAAACTGTTTTGAAAAGTTGGCTCGACACCTCCTCGATACCTGGCTGTCTGTTGAGCTTCTCAGCTTTTTCTTATTGCAATCTCGATAGCTTCTTGACACTTTCTGGATTGATCGAGAAACTTTTGTCCTCTCGATAGCTTCTCGACACCTTCTGGATCGATCGAGAAACTTTTCGTCCTATCGATAGCCTCTCGATACCTGGTGGATCAATCGAGCTTCAACTTTCTTGTTTGTGTTTGGTTCTCAACACCTTCTCGATAGCTGGATCTGTCAACGTGTATTTCTTGACACCTACCTCGACAGATGTCTCGACACCTCTCGATACTTGTATCTGTCGAGATTTATTAAGGTACTATATAAGTGTTCTACGCGATCCGGTTCTCATTTCTCTTGATCTCTCTCTCGACAGATTTATCTTTTCAACTTCCCGAACACTCTCTCTCACTCCAAATCTTTTCTCAAAGTTTCTCAAAGCTTCTTAAAGTTTTTCTTCACTTGGTAAGCTTCTTTTTCATCGTTCTACATGCATTTCATGTTTTTGAAACCTAGATTTTGGGGTTTTTGAAAAATTTTAGGGTTTTTCAAAATTGATAAGTTTTTGTGGAAATTTGTGGGATTGATTTTGTAGTTTTTATCTTAAAAACTCCATGCATTGCATCACATTCGCATTATAACAGTATTTTCATGCATTTAAATGTGTGAATATATTTATGTGCTAGTAGGATTGGATTGGGCTGAGCCCATGATGTTGTTCATAGTGCATGCCACATATTCATGCATTCCCCATGCATACGTCCTTTCTTTTAAATATACTTGTTATATTTGAATTGTTTTGGGACTTTTCTAATTGTTTCTGTCTCCCCCCCCCCTCTCTTTTTGTTGCATTAGTAGTGTTATGGGACCAAAACGTAAGTTTATTCCGACCCAGAACCCTCTTCGTTCTAGGGCCTTTTCATCTTCTGATTCCACTCCAATCTCTGTTCGGTTCCGTGATAAGAAATCCCATCAGGATTTCTTGGAGAACTTCTCTAAATGAGGTGTTCATTCGAAACACCACGTTGTTCTGGTAGACTTTGTCAACACTGACCATCCCGATGTCTTTCATAAATGGGAATGGGAGTCACTGTGTGATGTCCCGGTCACTTGTCCTTCCGTGCTGATTCAAGAGTTTTGCTCCAACATGCATGGATTTGATTATTCAGTAACTCTCTTTGTCACTTGCGTTCGAGGTACGCGCATTGTCATCACACCGAAGTTAGTATCTGATGTGCTACATGTTTCGAGGGTTGTGCATCCTGACTACCCTGGTTGTGAGCATCTACAGACTGTGTCCAAAGACGAGATGATTTTGCTTTCTGTGAGCGCCCTTCTGATTGGGGTGAGCACCAGTTTACGTCATGTCGACCTTTTGCTAAAGGTCCTTTCTTCTTAAACATGGTAATGACTTTATTTTACATCCTTTCTCTCATTACAACTCTATTATAGAGCCTCGTCCTCATTTTCTGTTGTCTTTTATTGAGGATCTTACCATTGACTTTCCTTCACATTTCATCTTTTCTATCTTAGATGTGTATAAGGATACGGCTACCCGTGATAAGCTCATCTTTCCTTCTGCTATCACGAGGATTTTACGCCATTTCTCTATCCCTTTTCTTGTCTTCAACACTTTTTCTGTTATGGTTGCCATAGATGCTGCGACCCTAAAACGTAGTGAGGCACAGTTTTGGTCACGCCAGACAGGTTCAGTCACTCCCTCCTTCCTTCCGCTCCATCCAGATCTACTCGTGCTTCATCCGCTCTTCCTCCTCTTCGAGCAATGTGTCACTAGGAGATATCATGGCATAGCTTCAGCGCATGGATGCTCGCCTTGATGCACTCTCTACAAGGTTGTATCAGGTGAATGTTCGTGTTGGTCGCATTGCTAGGCGTCAGGTGACCATGGGTGGTTTTGCTCTGAGTTTTCTCCTCTACCACCTCCTATGGCTTCCACGTCTACGGATGATGATGGTGATGACGATGATGCTTCAGATGATGATGATGATGGAGATGCTAGCTCTACCGATGAGATGTCTTCTTGACACTCAACCCTTTGTCACTCGTGACAAAAATGGGCAGTAGTTTTGGGTTATGAGAGTAGTCATACTTAGGGGGAGAGCATGAGCATGTATAGGGACATTTTTGTTAGGGGGAGTGTTGAGTGCTGAGGGACGTAGTGAGGATTACTTGTATCTTTTTCTTTTCTCTACTTTAGATACATTTTTTTTTCTTCTTGTACCTTAGGTCTTGTGACCATTTTTACATACATTGTGCTCATTTTGTTATATATATATATACGTGTGTGTGTTGTGTGTGTGATGTTATATGTTTCTTTCACCTATCTCTACACGTGATGTTTCGTTTCTTTCTTTATTCACATGTTTCTTTATTTGTATGCAATCTATTATTTCTATTTCACACTTAGATGCCTTGATGAATTTTGTTTAAAGTGTTTCAGAAATATAGGTTGTCAAAGTCTACTTGTCATTAACTCTCTTCTTGCAAAGATTTTCAAGAGTTTGTGATAGGATAGATTTTATTGTATTGAACAAGTGCATATGAGTTAAGTGATTTATAACTTCTCTCATATGTTCATTTGTTGATTGTGGTTTTGTCACGGATTGCCAAAGAGAGAGATTGTTAGGACATATGTGTTTCACTTGTTTAGAACATATGTCATTCATTATTTATGTAATTGGCTAATCCTTTGTCAAAACACACTTTACTTGTGATTGGGTAGAATTAGGATGAGGTTAATGCTTCAAGAAACAAGGTTTCAAGATCAAGTGTTAAAGCCATGAAGTTTGTCCAAGAAACAAGTTGAGAAGTGTTTTTCATTAAAGCTCGACAGTTGGCTCGACAACTACATCTATTTGCTCTAGCCCTGAGGCTTGACAGCTGCTCGACAACACCTCGACACCTTTAGTTGTCGAGATTTAAGAAAAACGGATTCCTAGTTCTATTTCAACTCTAATCCGTGGATGTGTCTTTGGGCCTTCTTTTCTCCTAACCCTAGACATATAAAAGGATTATTTTTAAGGGCTGTCAAAGTGTGGCAAGTTGCACAAGCATTGAGAATTCCTTGTTCAAGAAACTTGTAACTTGAGACGAAGTTCTTGCCTTAGTCATCTCTCTTGTGAAGAAGTTGCTGTGTCTTTGCACCGTAGGGTTTTGTAACCAAGCATCTTCTTGATCTTCATCGTATGGATGAATTGAAGAACTTTGCAGCCAACAAATCTTCTCTAGTTGGTGATTGAAGTTGTGTACTAGGATCTGCGCGATTGATTAGTCACGTACTTTGGAGCCATGCATCAAAAAGGAGAAACTGTCACTACAGAACAAGTCCAATTGGGTATTGGGGTAAGGGTTCAACTGTAAGTTGGTAAGGTACTTGGGATTCCTTTACTTGTAACTGCTTTTTGTGATAATAGTGGAGTTTCGGGAGTGGTGACCTTAAATTCATTCGGTGGGGTTTTTGCCGTGTTGGTTTTCCCCATTCGTAAACAAAATCACCGTGTTATTTATTTTCCGCTGCATACTTAGTTTAATTGGTGATTTGTTTATGCTACTGCGCTTTGCATGTTAAATTGGTTTATTAATTGAACTTGGCTAATTAATTAATTAATCCATCACAATGGGTCAATACGTTTTTGATATATCTAGAATGATCCGGCAAGAAACAAATAACAAAGGCTAGAAGCATAAGAACAGCCCACAATCGGGCAAGGCCCAACCCCTAAGAGAAGTAAACCATAAATGTGAAGTCAGGGAAAGTAGCCCACGCCATAGGAAGACAAAGATGAACGGCAGACAGGGCAAATTGACTTTCAGACCGCGGCAGACACATGAACAGTGGGTAGAACTTGGATGAGCATGAGGCAAGGCATGCGCAAGGCCTAGGCACCACTAGCCTGTATCCAGCCAATACAGAAAATGGTGAGGTCATGGGTCAGAGGTAAAGGGGGTATGGTCTGGCGGTGGGGAGGGAGAAAAACCCAGTTTCGTGTTTCCTACTCAAGTCCTTTTGGAGGCAATGTCCTGCTGGGATGACATTCCACCCAAAAAAGGCAAAATTGAGTTGGAACCACTAGGTGTATGCCATGAGGGACGGAGAGAAAGAGAGTACTTATACCAAGGCAGGTAAGAGTGCCACAGTGAGCAAGAAAACAAAAAAGCTTTCTTTGTCTGGTGAAGTAGAATGACACAGCTAGCGCAGGTAAGTGGTGCTGGCTGGGTGACTGACCATTCAGTAATGTCAGTAAGAACACCACACTAGAAAAAAATGGTAAGGGCTAAAATGGTAAAAAACCGCTACGCTGGCCCCCTATATAAGGACCTTTGCTATGCAAGTAGGGGGGATGACAACCTCTGGGACATAATCGCTAGAATCACAAAGACAGTGAGAGTAAGAAAATGAAAAAAAAAAAAAAAAAAAAAAAAAAAAAAAAAAAAAGAGGGAAAGAATCAGAGAAAATAACAAGGAGAGTAAAAAAAAAGTGAAAAGAAAGAAAGAAAAAAATTAAGGAATAGAGAGAAGAAGTAAAAAGAAAACAGAGTGAACAGAGTGGTAGGCATGCACCGAATGGGTCAATCTCCCTCTCTCTCTCCAATCCATGCTCTCTGGTAACGGGAAAAGATCTCCTTAAACACAAGTCATTCAGTCCTGCCCCTTCCAAGCAGTTAATTTCTCCTTTAGAGAGGTTAATCACGTTGAAGAGGTGCATGGGGCCCATGAGGAAATCATGGAGGAAAAGACTAGGAGGTTACAGCAAATAAGGATGTACAATTTATGACAGAAGAGAAGTTAGAGGAAGTCAACTTGGGATCTGACTCACAGGAACCAAAGCCCATCTCAATTAGTTCGAAGTTATTAGAAAAGGAAAAGTCAGAGTTAATACTGTTGTTGAAGGAATACAAAGATGTCTTTGCGTGGGATTATAGTGAAATACTAGGATTGGATCCTAGGCTAGTAGTGCATATGCTAAATGTGGATCTAGAGGCCACGCTAGTTGCCCAGCCTACCAGAATATTCCACATTGAAATAGAAGAGCAGATAGTCAAGGAGGTACATAAGCTATTGGCCGCGGAATTCATCAAACCCATTCAACATCCATGTTGGTTATCCAACATAGTGCCAGTGAAGAAGAAAAACGGGTAAATAAAGTGCTGGGTGGATTTCAGAAATCTTAACAGGATCTGCTTGAAGGATGAATTCCCACTGCCAAAAATGGACTTACTAATAGATTCTGTGGCAGGAAGCGCTATGTTTTGCTCCATGGACGGGTTCAGTGGAAACAACCAAATCAGAATGGTGCCAAAGGACGCGGAAAAGACTGCTTTTAGAACATCTATAGGCAACTTGTATTATACAGTAATGCCATTTGGGTTAAAGAACGTGGGTGCAACTTATCAAAGGACAATGACGGCTATATTCCATGACATGATGCATTGAGAATTAGAAGACTATGTGGATGACATAGTGTAAAGTCAAAGAAGCGGAAAGAGCATATCCAAGCGTTAAGGAAGGTATTCGAAAGGTGTTGAAATTTCAAGCTCAGAATGAACCCCTTCAAATGCGCATTCGGAGTGTCTTCAGGGAAATTCTTGGGTTTTCTGGTCCACAGTAGAGGAATAGACTTAGACCGGGCCAAAGCTACAGCCATAGCAACTATGAAGCCTCCAGCCACAGTAAAGGAGTTAAAAAGGTTTTTGGGCAAGGTCTCATATATCCGAAGATTCATCCCTAGATTGGCATCCATCACCTTTGCTTTCGAAAAATTGCTAAGAAAGGGGGCAAAACTTTGAATGGGGGGAGGTACAATAAGCGGCCTTTAAAAGGTTACAACAAATTATGATGAGCCTCCCTACTATGCAAGCTCCGATTCGTAGGAAGCCACTGTTGTTATACTTAGCCGCCAACCAGTACGTCGTAGGCGCGCTGATCACCCAAGAAGATGGGGATGGTGTGGAACAGCCAGTTTATTACATCAGCCGAGCTCTAAAAGACGCAGAAACTCGTTACCTAAGGGCAGAGAAGGCATGTTTGGCAATCATATATGCCTCGCAGAGGTTACGTCATTATTTCTTGACCTACGAGGTATGGCTGATGACTAAGTCTTACGCCATCAAAGCCTTATTACAACAGCCAATTCTCTCCAGCAGAATATCCTAGTGGTTGCTACAATTGTCATAGTATGACCTTAAGGCAAGAACGTCTAAGGCAGTAAAGAGACAGGCTATAGTGTATCTGTTGGCACAGATCCCAGGAGAAGAAGAATTCTCGGTCGATGATGAAGTCCTAGGAGAAGTAGCTGTGACAAAAGAAGTTGGAGAACGGTGGGTGATGAAATTTGATGGGTCTTCTACTACCCAATCAGGGGGGTGGGAGGAATTCTGTATTATGAAGAAAACGAGGCTGTAGCACTATCATTCAAATTGGGATTCCCCTGTTTAAACAACACGACAAAATATGAAGCCTATCTAACCGAATTAGCCACGACCCTTGTAATGGGGGTTAAACACTTGAGAGTAATAAGGGACTCGAACCTAATGGTTTGCCAGACCAAAGGAAGTTTCTCTTTAAAGGAACTTACGAAATTAAAGGAGGTCTTGATGAAAGGAGGTGAGCTTGTGGAATTGAAGGTACTAAAAGATTATGCCTTGGTAAGAGGAGAACTATATTGCAGGATGACAGGTGGGGTCTTGTCTAGATGTGTGGGGCAAGAGGAGGCTCAGACAAAGTTGAAGGAGGTACAAGACAAGACTTACGGATCCTGCGGAGAGATCAGCCTTTACCACAGACTCCAAAGGGCAGGCTTTTATTGGCCAAGTATGGGAAGAGACACGAACAAAGTCCAAGTCCAATGCGAGACCTGCCAGCTTGCGGCTGACAGAGAAGAAAGCTACGTTATGTTTGTCGACAAAGATTGGAGAAAGCCATTCACCCAGTATTTAGCAGAAGGTATCCTGCCACAAAAGCACAGCGAGCAATACAAGTTTAGAAGGCTAGCAACACGTTACTTTCTGCACAATGGGGTCTCCTTCAAAAAAGGATATGATGGAGACCCACTACGCTGTTTGGGCCCTGAGGAAGCAAAAGGTATAATAAAGGAGGTACACGCGGGAGAATGTGGTGAGCATCAAGGGAAAAAGAAGCTATACAGATGCCTACTGCAGATGGGCTACTACTAGCTTGCCATGAAAAGGGAGACGACATAATTCGTAAAAAGATGTCATAGCTGCCAGGTACAAGCCAACTTGATTCACACCCACCCGCAGCACTTGCACAGTATGGTTACCCATGGCCATTCCATACTTGGGGGCTTGATTTGGTAGGGCCAGTTAACTCACCATCACGCGGATACATATGGATCCTAGTGGCTACAGAATATTTCACTAAGTGGGCAAAGGCAGTGCCACTTCGCAAAGCCACTGGAGGAGCGGTGGCAAACTTCATTAAGGAAAATATAATTGTAAGGTTCGGGGTGCCCCATAGAATCATCAGCGACAATGGCACGCCATTTGTTAACAGTGATGTAAGAAGGATGTTGGAATTTTACCAGGTCAAACACCATCGATCATCACCTTACTACGCATAAGGAAATGGGCAAGCAGAGGTGACAAACAAAACCTTCATAAAGATCATCTGTAAAATGAGTCAAGAGTATACAGGAGAATGGGCAACACATTTGCCAGATGCCTTTTGGGCTTATAGAAATTTGCCGAAGTCAACCGTAGGATTCTCACCCTTCTCTCTGATCTTCGGAATAGAAGTAATGAGCCCAGCATAAATACGGACCCCTTCCCTACGGGTTATGCAAATGAAGGAAAAGGGAAAGAAGAAGGAGGTCTTTACAGTAGAAAGGTATGAGGACTTAGAAGGGATCGACAAAAAGAGAGAAGAAGCTTAGGAATGCAGCCACAGATATAGACAAAGGATGACGGAAGCCTACGACAAGACAGCTAAAGAAAGGGTATTTGCGGAAGGACAACTCATGTTAAAGGTGGCAGACTACGTCAGGCGAGGTATGGCAGGACCATCTAAGTTTGCACCAAAATGGGAAGGACCCTTTGTGATAAGAGAGGCACATCCCACTGGGTATTACCGCGTGACCTAGATGGATGGCAAAGACCTGATGGATCCTGTCAATGGGAAGTGGTTAAAGTGTTATTATTTGTAGAGTGAGGAAGAACGAGACGAGATCACCCTTTCCTTTTTGAAGAGCCTTATGTTTCCCTTTTATTTTTTTTTAAGTGACTATGTCACAAAACAAAGAACTGTAACATGCTTTCATGAAAATGCAATGAAAAGTTATGAAACATTATAAAACATCCCTTGTCATAGCAGTAGCAAGAAAAGAAAGCAGTTACCAAGTGTAGCACTTTATAGTTACAAAACCCAAATTGTGGCAAACCCGCCAAATAAGTGCTAAAAAAAGAAGAAGAAGGGAAATATAAGAGGTACTAGATAGAAAAGGAAAGGAACCACATCATCATTAGCGAAGTCCGGAGATAAGAGTCTGGTCACCAAAACGGCTGGAACCACCAATGCTGGAAAGGAGGCGCTCACGACGACCCTCCAAGTCTACCACCTCCTTCTTCAAGACCTTAAGGCGTGTGTCAATGGCAGGCTAAAGCTTCCTCATAAAAAGGAACGAGCAATCTCACAAAGGTGGTCCAAGATGAATTACACGGTGAACCCCACACTAACAAGCTCCTGAATTGCTGCCCTCCATTGCAGGATCCTCTCGGTTGAAACAGTTTCAACAAAATTATGCTCAATATCATTCATCACACTCCCTAGCAGTTTCAGAAAATGCTACCTGGTAGAACAGCTGTACCGGAGTTCTAGCATAAAGTCACCACGGCTACTGTAAATCACCACGAGGTGAGAAGTGCATTCCTTAGGTATACTAAAACCATGAAAGTCGACATAAGGAGGCTTGAAACCCCAAGAAATCTGCAGGATCGAGGTCATTAACCTTGTGTTGGTCAAAGTAGATGAAGAAGGCTACAACCTCACTCACCGGATCAGGAACTGCGGCAAAACTGCTACTTACCTTAAACTAAGAAGGAACTGTGGGAAGCGAACCTGGCAGAAGGTGTAAGGAATGGAATAAGAATACACAAGGCAAGCAAATTGAAACACATAATGAACGAGTAAGGAAGAGAAGAGGAAAAGAGGAACTTACCAAGGTTTGCGAGAGTAGAGGCTGTAGGAATGGCAGAAACTGGTGCTACAGATGTGGCAGGAGAAGTAACTGTGGGCATGTCTTTGTCTGCTGCAACCTCTGGCTCCTCAGAGTCTCTGCAATAAAAAAAATGGGCATGCAAAATATAGGGAGATCGTAACAAGTAGAGTGTCGTTGATATATATAAAGGAGAGATAGCAAAAAAAAAAAAAAAAAAAAAAGGGGGAAGAGAAATTTGGCAACACATAGAGATACATACCCATGAATTCAACTCCGTGCCCAGAGCTTTCTTCTTCTCCTCCAGATTCGGAAACCCTCTTTTTCTTGGCAGGTTCATCACCAAGATCCTTAAGAACATTCTCAGACTCTTCAAAGGACAAGTCCACATCAGGATCTCGTGTGGCAGAACTAGAAATGGAGAAAGGAGTAACCGCTAAGAAGGAGCCATCCTTCACAGCCTGGGATAGAGATAGGAAGGGGTCACAGGTGGAGATAATAAGGGGCGTGATTGGAAAAACAGCCTCGGCCTGAACAATAGCAGCAGGAATGACCCCTTCCTAGGAAGTGGGTGTCGAGGCATGAATGAGAATAGTCTCACTAACCCCTTAAGCAAGAACTTCCTGTGGAGTAGCAGGAGTAGCAGAAGTCGTAGCAAGGAACACCACATCCACTTCGTCAAAGAAACCCCCTATGGGGGTACCTATGGAGATAGAAATCTCTTCAATCGTGAGGCGATATACAAAAATGGGTTTAGGCTTGGCCTAAGAAAAACAAAAGACGAAGGTTAATGACATGTATAAAAAAAAAAGGAAGAGAAAAGGGAAGAAGGAGGCATACTTCAAACTCAGGCTCATCGAGCGGAATAGGATGGGTAGCAGACGAGTCCTCCTTGTACTTCAATTGCAAAAGGAAAAACGAGAAGAAAGGGACAAGCCAGCAGAAACACAAGGTTAGCCGCAAGAAGAATCATATACAAGAATGATAAAGAACAGGGGAAAGTTAGAGATGACATACTCTCTGCTAAATAGTGGTGGGTGCTTTAGGAGGAGAAGTTTTCCTTTTACTACCTTGGGTCTTGCTGGAGGGAGGAGCATCAGTGGATCGCCGGGGAATAGTAGGCTTGGTCTTGCTTGCAGTGGAACGCTTGCTGGAGCGGGTGCGAACGGAAAGAGGAGTAGTGCTCTCTAATATGATGTTACTCATATGAGGAAGGTCATTTTCAAAAGGAACAATATCTGAGCAAGTCTCGGAAGAATCATCACCTGCCTTCTTCTTCATAGACTTGGACTTGATGGGACTCTTCTTTGTAGGTACTGCTGTTAGGATTAGTGCCCTTAAATCCTATTGTATGATGTTATGTATTTTATTATGTATGACTTACTGTTTTGTTTAATAAAGTTGTTTTATAATTATCTAAAAATGATGGTAACATGAATATTGAGACATTATCATATAGTCCATGAGATACATAGCATGTGATTTATGTGAAAAGTCATAAAAGATATAAATCACAAGTTCTTTGTAAACTCAGAATTTTAGTTCGTAGTCGGTGATGAAATTGGGCATTTCATCTACGAAGACTATAACATATCAACTAAGATGATTTGTCTTGATCATGGAAATGGAGATTTCTAGTTGATATGTTTTAAGAGTTAAAACATATTGAATAGGACCGTGTGAGATTTATTATTCTTCCAATGACTGTCATGTGAATAATAAACTCACGACTTATATTTGCATGAACTCTTAATCCTGAGAGAATAATGGGCTTGATCATGAGGTGTAAGTTGCTTTGATATACCAGGAGTGAGATCTAGAGTAACGGTCAAAACTTCAGTATGTTGGACAACCACATTTAATGTTGATGGAACATATATTCTCAAAATGGAATTCATAATCTCTTAACGAAGATACAAAATATTCATTTGAGATAAGTTTAATAGGTTTATTAGTCAGAATGTTAGGCCTAACTACTTTAGTAAATAGTTACTAGAGTATATATTTATGAGTTTGGATTTCATAAATATATGATGAATAACTTAAAGGATTAAACTGGGTACTCAAGGATAAGATATAGTAATTTATAAAGTGGTAGTCTACATTTATGACTTTGTGTTACTATGAATATTTTATGAAGGGGTTGCATATACAATAAAGTCTTGGGATATAATTTATAGATAAGGCCTAGAGTGCAACTATATTTATATAGTGTTATTAAATATAATTGATGGTAACTTTAGACTTGTCAAGAGTTGACAAAAAAGTCCAAGGCCCATTGGAGCTAGTGTTTTATTGATCCATTTTGGTCCCATTCCAAGCCACACACTTAAGCCCAATTGGAAAAGCCCAAAAGGCCAGCCCAATTAGATAATTGGTTAGACACAAAGGGAGAAATATACATAATTTTCTGTAGAGAATTTTGTAAGAGAACACCATTGTGAAGCGGTGTATGAAAGTATTAGATACTTTGACATTCTCTCTTTGGAACTGATTGAAAGACCACACATCTTGGGCGTTAGTGGAATTGGAGTGAAGATTGAAAGTATTCTTAAGTGCTTCTGATCTTTAGAGTTTTGAAATTCACCGCTCCAAGATACACTCTCTTGTTCTCAAATTCTGAAACTTATATAATGCATGTTAACATTTGCGAATGAAGTAGATCCGTTATTTTTCATTCTTCTGTTGCGCACATGCATATTTCCTTCAAATGGTATCACAGCGGTCTTCATTTCGTATCTATTTAACATGTTTTGAGTTTTGGAATTGTTGACAATAGTTTCATGTTGTTAGGATATAGTTTTTTGCATGGTTGTCGAAATTATTGTTTTTGATTAAAAACTGATATTGATGTTATGATGTTGTTTAATTTTTAGTTTAAGTATGTTAAGCTGAACTTGAAGGCTATAGCGTCAATGAAATTCAGTTTTGATATCAATTTTTGTTCATTATGATCGTATGCTGGTTGTTTTTGTTCGAAATTTGCGACACTCGATCGATCGAGGATCTGTTGAGAATCGATCGAGCTTCGTAGAACTTATTCTCGATCGATCGAGGATCTGTTGAGAATCGATCTGTCGGGATCGATCGAGGACATTGGATTCAAAAATTTTCTAAGTGTTTTTGCATATATAAAGAGCAAGGCAGTGTTTTATGCATTATATATTCCATGCATGTTTTTTGCCTCGAGCTTAGCATTCCATGCGGAGAGTATTTATTTCATGGTCCTACAAGATTGGATTTCTTGGTTTATAGTGGTTTGATTAAACGCCTTGTCTTAGCTTCTAGCTTTGCATTCCATGTAGAGGGTGTTTTATTATGGTACTGCAAAATAAGCCAAAAGTATGAAATGTGGCTACACATGATTCTAGAAAATGGTATACACTAGACTAAGTATTATAGTATACTCTATGCTGAGTTCTTACTATTATTAGTTAGAGGCTAAATTTAAAACGGCATATTATTAGTGTTTGATAAGAGTTATCATGATAGTACTAATAATGAGAATAATTCTCAATCAATCATAGTATTTAATGTTCACTCTATGCTGAAGAATATTAAATATGGGATTGGGTTGTCATTGCATATAATATGTTATGGTTTTATTAAGGTTCCATACTATATGTTTATATGCTAAATTGATAATGTCCAATTTACTTATTATATTCATGTTTATTGTTTTCAGATTTGAACATGGCATCATTTAGCCCACTTGTTTCTATTCTTAATCAAAACAAACTGACTGGATCCAACTATGTTGATTAGAAAAGAAATTTGGACATTGTTTTAACAACTAAAGAGCACAAACATGTGTTTACTCAACCATGTCCTAGCTTTCCTTCATTAGATTCTCCTCTTGAGGAAAAACAGCGATATGATCGTTGGTAGAAATCTAATGAAATGGCTAAGTGCTATATCCTAGCATCCATCTCAAATGTTCTACAGCATCAAATACAGGATATAGAGCTTGCTCTGGACATTATGCATAGTCTGAAGGAGATGTTTGGTGAGCAAAGCCGTTCAACAAGGCAAGAAACCATGAGGCAAATTTATAATACCAAAATGGCTGAAGGTACTTCGGTTAGGGAGCGTTGTCTTACAATGATCTCTAATCTGAATACATTAGAGGTTTTAGGTACCGACATTGATGGAGAATTCCAAGTGGATATGATACTCTAGTCACTACCTAAATCATTCAAGGAATTCAGACTGAATTATAATATGAACAAAAAGGTTTATTCCTTGTTTGAATTAATGAATGAATTGGTAGTGGTAGAAGGCATCCTTGGTACTTCTAGTGTTGAAGCCAATGTTGGTGGAGCTTCTACTTCTGAACTTAAGTCGAAAGCCAAGGGTAAGAAGAGGAAGAAGAAGAAGAAGAAGAAGAAGAAGAAGGACTTCACTAAACAAGAGGGTAAACAAATTGTCTTGGGAGTTGCCGACAAAGGAAAGAAGCTCAAAGGAAAGTGTTTCTATTATGGTGAGAAAGGACATTGGAAGAGAAATTGTTCAAAATTTAAGGCTGCCAAGAACAAGGGTATGACAACTTCCTTTCTTCTTGAAATATGTTTGGTACAAAATCCCACGGATTCCTGGTGTGTGGATTCAGGTTGTACTAATCATATTTGCAATTCTTTGTAGGGGTTTCAGGAGACCAGAAAGCTGAATGAAGGAGAATTGTTTCTTACCTTAGCGGATGGGAGTAGAGTTCCAGTTGTAGCTGTTGGTGTTGTTAATTTGTGCTTTGAGTCTAGGGTTTTAATATTGGAAGATTGTCTATTTTTACCTAATGTTCGTAGGAATTTAATTTCTGCAACTTATTTAGGTAAACATGGGTATTGTATTATCCTGAAAGACAATATTGTAATAAAGAAGGATAAAATATTTATCTGTTCTGGCAATATTGTAGATGGTCTTTATATTTTAACTCCTGATAAGCATGAATTATATAATTCTAAATTAGATAATAATTCACATGTGAAATCATTAAAGAGAAAGTTTCTTTCTACTAGTGAAGCATATCTTTGGCACTTGCATTTAGGTCATATCAATTCAAACAGAATTCAAAGACTTATCAAAGATGGACTCTTGGGGTCTATGGACTTTGATGAATTTCCAATTTGTGAATCTTGTTTGGAAGGTAAAATGACCAAATGACCTTTTAATGCAAAAGGTAGAAGAGCTCAAGATTTGCTAGGACTAGTACATTCAGATGTATGTGGTCCTATGTCAATCCAAGCAAGAAGTGGTTATGAGTATTTAATCATTTTTACTGATGATTACCCTAGATTTGGTTATTTGTACCTAATGAAACGAAAGTCTAAAGCTTTTGACTAGTTCAAAGAGTTTAGGACTGAAGTTGATAATCAATTAGCTAAACGCATAAAGGTCATTCGATCTGATCGAGGTGGCGAATACCTTCTTGGTGATTTTAAGGATTACTTGACTGAAAATGGGATTATATCCCAATTGATTGCACTTAGAACTCCACAAAAAAATGGTGTAGCAGAAAGAAAGAATATGACTCTTTTAGATATGGTTAGATCCATGATGAGTTATTCAATTCTACCAATTTCTTTTTGGGGATATACCTTATGTACTGCAATGTATCTTCTGAAATTAATACCTTCGAAGTCTGTTCCTAAAACACCTGTAGAGTTGTGGAATGGGCGTAAGCCTAGTATGAGAAATCTCCATATTTGGGGTTGTCCAGCACATGTGTTAAAAGAAAAGTCTAACAAGTTATAGTCTAAAAAAGAGTGGTTTTCTTTGTAGGGTATCCAAAAGGAACAGTTGGAGGTTTATTCTATAGTCACAAGGATAATAAAGTGTTTGTTAGCACAAATGTCAAATTCTTGAAAAATGACTATATGAATAATTTTACTCCTAGAAGTAGAGTTGTCTTAGCTGAAATGACTGAACTTGTAGTTAAATAACCAATGGATGAAATTAGGGATGATGTGGATGTATTGGATACACCACAAGACACTATTCATGAGATGTCTAATATACAGGTGCCTCGTCGTAGTGGGAGAATTGTTCGGCCTCTTGTGAGATTCATAGGTTTGGGAGAAACTTATGAAGCTATCTTAGAAGAGACTGAATTAGATCCATACACTTATGATGAAGCAATGAATGATATAGATGCACATCATTGGGTCCAAGCTATGAAATCTGAATTAGATTCCATGTATTTTAATCAAGTTTGGGATCTTGTAGAGGCACCTAACGACATTAAACCTGTTGGTTGCAAATGGGTTCACAAGAGGAAGAAAGGGATAGATGGAAAGGTTGAAACCTTTAAAGCAAGACTAGTGGCGAAAGGGTATACACAAAAAGAAGGCATTGACTATGATGAAACTTTTTCGCCAGTAGCCATGCTTAAATCCATCAGAATTCTCTTATCCATTGTTGCTCATTATGATTATGAGATTTGGCAAATGGATGTCAAGACTACATTTCTTAATGTCAATCTTGAAGAAGAAATCTACATGTTGCAACCAGAAGGTTTCATAGTAAAGAACCAAGAGCACATGGTATGAAAGTTGAAAAAGTCCATTTATAGACTTAAGCAAGCATCTAGGTCATGGAACATCAAATTTGATCAGGCAATCAAATCATTTAGTTTTGAACAAAATCTTGATGAACCCTGTGTGTACAAAAGACATCAAGACAAAGTAGTAATATTTCTAGTACTTTATGTAGATGACATTCTACTCATTGGAAATGATGTAGGGATAATGTCATTGGTTAAAGTTTGGTTGTCAAGCCTTATGAAGGACTTGGGCGAAGCTAACTATATTCTAGGGATCAAGCTTTGGCGAGATCGAAAGAATAGGATGTTAGGTTTGTCACAAGCTGGATATATAGATAATGTTCTAGAACGGTTTAGCATGCAAAACTCCAAGAAAGGATTACTTCCTTTTAGACATGGAGTTCCTCTGTCTGATGACCAAAGGCCTAAGACTCAAGAGGAGAAAAATATGATGAGACAAGTTCCCTATGCCTCTACTGTGGGAAGTCTCATGTATGTCATGCTTTATACTAGACCAAATATTTGTTATTTAGTTGACATGGTCAGTCGATATCAATCAAATCTAGGACCTAAACATTGGCAAGCTGTAAAGCATATTCTCAAGTATCTAAGGAGAACGAGGGATTATATGCTTGTTTACTGTTGTGAGGATTTGATTCCTATTGGCTATACAGATTTAGATTTTCAGTCGAATCTAGATTTCAGAAAATCCACGTCGAGATGTGTTTTCACTTTGGGAGGTGGAGCCATAAGTTGGAGGAGTGTTAAGCAATCTTGTATTGCGGACTCCACCATGGAAGCCGAGTATGTTGCTACTTGTGAAGTAGCAAAGAGGATGTTTAGCTCAAGAAATTCCTTTCTGATCTTGGTGTTATGAGAATTGAGCAAGTTCCTATTGCATTGTTCTGCGACAATAATGGAGCGGTTGCACAATCCAAAGATCCAATGAATCACAAGAAAGTAAAGCACATTGAGAGAAAGTATCACATCATTCGAGACATTGTTGCTCGTGGAGATGTGGTTGTAGCAAAGATTGATGGTGCAAAGAATCTAGCGGATCCCTTTACCAAAACCTTGCTCCAAAAGACTTTCGAGTCTCATTTAGAGGAGATGGGAGTTAGATTAGTGCACAATAGTCTTTGGGACAAGTGGGAGATTGTTAGGATTAGTGCCCTTAAATCCTATTGTATGATGTTATGTATTTTATTATGTATGACTTGATGTTGTGTTTAATAAAGTTCTTTTATTATTATCTAAAAATAATGGTAAAATGAATATTGGAACATTATCATATAGTCCATGAGATGCATAGTATGTGATCTATGTGAAAAGTTAGAAGATATAAATCTGAAGTTCTTTGTAAACTCAGAATTTTAGTTCATAGTCGATGATGAAATTGGGTATTTCATCTGTGAAGGCTATAACATATCAACTAAGATGATTTGTTTTGATCATGGAAATAGAGATTTCTAGTTGATATGTTGATATGTTTTAAGAGTTAAAACATATTGACCAGGACCATGTGAGATTTATTATTTTTTCAACTACTGTCATATGAATAATAAACTCACGACTTATATTTGTATAAATTCTTAATCTTGAGGGAATAATGGGCTTGATCATGAGGTGTAGGTCGCTTTGATATACTAGGAGTGAGATCTAGAGTAACAATCAAACCTCAGTATGTTGGGCAACCACATTTAATTTTGATGGAACATATATTCTCAAAATGGAATTCATAGTCTCTTAATGGAGATACAAAATATTCCCTTGAGATAAGTTTAATGGGTTTGTATTCAGAATGTTAGGCCTAACTACTTTAGTAAATAGTTACTAGAGTATATATTTATAAGATTGGATTTCATAAATATATGATGAATAACTTCAAGGATCAAACCAGGTACTCAAGGATAAGATGTAGTAATTTACAAAGTGGCAGTCTACATTTATGACTTTGTGTTACAACGACTATTTTATGAAGGGGTTGCATGTACAATAAAATCTTGGGATATAATTTATAGATAAGGCCTAGAGTGCAACTATATTTATATAGTGGTATTAAATATAGTTAATGGTAACTTTGGACTTGTCAAGAGTTGACAGAAAAGCCTAAGGTCCATTGGAGCTAGTGTCTTATTGGTCCATTTTGGTCCTATTCCAAGCCACACACTTAAGCCCAATCGGAAAGGCCTAAAAGGCCAGCCCAATTAGATAATCGGTTAGACACAAAGGGAGAAACATACAGAAATTCTATAGAGAATTTTGTAAGAGAACACCATTGTGAAATGGTGTATGAAAGTATTAGATACTTTGACATTCTCCCTTTGGAATCGATTGAGAGACCACACATCTTGGGCTTTAGTGGAATTGGAGTAAAGATTGAAAGTATTCCCAAGTGCTTCTGATCTTTAGAGTTTTGAAATTCACCGCTCCAAGGTACACTCTCTTGTTCTCAAATTCTGAAACTTATATAGTGCATGTTAACTTTACGAATGAAGTAGATTTGTTATTTTTCATTCTTCCATTGCGCACATGCATATTTCCTTCAACTGGGACATTTGTCACCTTCACTCTCTTTTCCCAGCCCGTGGGGTAATCACTAGCGTGCTAGTACCACCCTCTCTCCTCCTCGACCCACTCAAATATGGCCGAACGGCTTTGCTTCCTAGCATAAGCCAGCATGGACGTAGAAGGCAAAAACGAGCGAGGATTAGTAGAGACAATTGCGCTAACCTCGTCAAGAGGGATGAGGGAAAATCCGCAACTACCCAACAACTCCTTCTTGAAAGAAGTCATCATTGCTTACCAATACCCGTGCATAGCAGCAGTACAAATGCCTTCCCTCTGAGAGCATGGAATAGTAACTGCGGTAAAATGCCACTCCAAAACTCAAAAGCGGTATGCTGCAAGAATAGTCGGACAAAAGTGGGAGACTCTGCGAGAAAAGAGAGGTCATCAGGAATGTCCTAATGCAGTCCAAATTGCCTTTTCACCCGGTTGGCAGGATAATGCACAAACTTAATGTCTTCATCAGCCAGATAAGGCAACCACCTAGCATTGGTGGTTGCTAAATATGTTATACCTCTCTCCTCAAAGCTAGTCAGCGGGGTGGTAGTGCCAACAACATCAAAAAATGTACCCATAACAGAATCCATACACGTATAACCTATACCCAAATTCCTATACGGCCTTTAAGAAAACCTAACTCCTTTATCAAAAAATTCAACAACAGGATGCTCAATTGGTTTTGAACCAGCCCAACGAAAAGCTAAAGGAAAATCAGAATCAAACCTGCCACAGAAGTCCGTGATAACCTTCGGACATGAACTGTACTTCTTTTTGGCAAATTGGACATGCCTCCACTTTGCTAGATGCCTGGCGCAACGCTCATACAACACATGCTGCAAGATGGTACCGTGAACAGAAGTGGTGATTATCTGACAAGAGCCTGCCTAACTCTTATCACTCCACAGGATGTCTAACTGGACATACAGATGCCTTAGGAACATAAGTGCTAGTGGCAGACTCACCCTAGCAAAAATCTTAATAGCCAACCGAAAGTACAGAGGCTTCACAACATAGTGGGGATGGGAACCAAAAACAAACTTACATAGCCAGAATCTAACAAAGGCTGCACGGCTAGCAGCGATGGAAAGCTTTGAAGGAGAACCAATCCAAAATGATAAATTGGCGTTGCCGCTCATCCTTTTCTTCAATTCGGCCTCCATGGCCTCTTCTTTTGGAGAAAGTTCTAGAGTGGCAGGATCGACATCGATAAGGATAGGCAAAAGCAACTGATTCACCACGTCCTCCAAGGTCACGGTGATCTCATCGCAGGAGAGAAAGAAGGTGTGGGTAGTGGTGCACCATCGACGGACTAAGTGGCGGAGGTTGAATAAGTCCTTGAAATTAGCCAAACGATGAGATAAAACGATGGCCTTCAATACATCGGCCCGTTGTAGTAATCCCATGAAACCCATATCAGACAGTTCTCTATCTACCCACTCCTTCCAACTCAAGGCGGCGCTGGACCCAAATTCGAAATGGATGGGTAAAGGGAGTGTAGTGACTTGATGGATGGAAAGATCAAAAATTAAAGAGGCCAATGGAGCCTAAGAAACATCGGGGTTACGTCGGTAAAGGGCGAGCCACACACGGCCTGACGGTGACGACGCATAGTCACCAGGAACCTTAGGGAAGTGGCCGTGAACATCATACCAAGGATCAATAAGGGGGGCACACTCACTATTAGGGTTGCGCCATTCTACTTCCTCATCAGAATGGTCCAATTCAGAATAGGCGGCCTTTTCGCCCACCTCACGCGTAGCAGGATCATCAACAACCTGCTTCCCCTTACGACGGGAAAAGGTTTGACCTTTGGCTGGTGTCATGGAGTATTGCCTGATCGGGGAAGACGGTTTATGGTGATTGGGAAGAAGGACATAGAGAAGAAAAGAGAATAGAAATGGTGTTTGTGCCCGAAATATAAAGAGATTCGGTCTTAAATACTAGCGCCATAGGGAAGGGTGTGAAGGGATGCGATGGGTCAATCAACGGATAAGGGAAGGAGTTAATGAAGCAGAGGTTGTGTTTCAGAATAACCGCTAAGCTAAGAAATTCGAAGAGACAACACTATTCACGGTAGGAAAAAAAATGTATGAGTTGGGGTTGACTTTTCGAAAAAGCCTGCGAAGGAAAAGAAGAAGAAAAAATAGAAGGGATAGGAAAGTATTTATTCATATATGAACTACAGGAGCATTTCTTATGCTCAGGGGGCTAAATGTAGATGCTCATTTTTTTAAGAAGTCCAACAGGAGGAGAAAGCCCAAAGACATGGGCAGAAGAAAGTGGGATGGAAATACCATTGAGCCCAAGTGGAAGCCATAATGGATCACGGGTCCATAAAGCAAACAAATGGACCTGAAGAAGTAAATGGGCCTAAGAAGGCCCGGAAAAGAAAGAAATAGCAAACCCATGGGCAGTATCGATGTAGAAAAGTGAGAATGGGTCATAGCTATCACAATAGGCCCAAAGCAATGTAAGTAAAGAGAGTAAGGGGCAAGGGAGGATCCATAAGCCCCAAAGATGAAGTATGAAGCACTTGGGCCAAGGAAGCCCAAGGACTTAGTAAAAGCCCATGGGAAGCACAAAACTGGAAAGGGCTAAGAATGACCTAAGAAAGTAAATGGGCCAAGGATGCCCAAAGGGAAGTTAGCGAGAAGCGGGAGCCCACAAGTAGTAAAAGGCCCAATGAGTTTATGGGGCCATTAGAGAGGGAATGAATAGTAAAGCCCGAAGAGGCCCAACAGCCATGGGTCAAGCAAATTTCACGGCAGGCATAATAGAATGATGTGGCAGGAAGCAAATAGCAAGGCTGAGAATAAAGCACGGAAAAGCCCATAATTGGGCAAGGCCCAACCCCTAAGGAAGCAAGCCATAAATGAGAAGCTAGGGAAAGTAGCCCAAGCCATAAGAGGTCAAAGACGAATGACATAATGGGTAGACGAACCTTTAGATCGCAGGAAACCCATGAGCAGCAGGCAGATTTTGGATGAGCATAAAAGCAAGGCAAGCGCAAGGCCCAGACACCACCAGCTTGTACCCAGCCAATACAGGAATTGGTGAGTCATGGGTGGAGTAAGAGGGCATAGTCTGGAGGTGGGGAGGGGGAAAAACCTATTTTTTTGTTTCTTGCTCAGGCTCTTTTGGAGGTAGTGTCCTGCTGGGGTGACATACCACCCAAAAGAGACAAAGCTGAGTTGGAACCTCTAGGTGCATGCCATGAGGGACAGAGAGGAAGAGAATACTTACATCGGGGCAGGTAAGGATGCCACGACAAAGAAACAAACAAAAGAGTCTTCTTTGTCTGGTGAGGTGGAGTGGCGCAGCCAGCGCAGGTAAGTGGCGTTGGTTGGGTAACCGACCAATTAGTAATGGTTGGCAAGGACACCCGCATCAGACAAAAATGGTTAAGGGCTAAAATGGTAAAAGCCAGTCGCGACTGTCCTTATATAAGGAGCCATCTTCTGTGCACGGTGAGGGGCAGAGCAACCTCTAGGGAGAATAACTAGAACTAAGAAAAACATTGAGAGTAAAAGCAGAGAGAAAGGAAGGAAAGAATTAGAGAGAATAGAAAGAAGAGTAAGAACGAAGAGAAAGGAAGGAAAGAACTAGGGAATAGAAAGAAGAGTAAAAACAAAAAGAACAGGGTGGAAAGCATGCACCGAATGGTTGATCTCCCTCTCCCTCTTCGACCCATGTTCTCTGATAAGGGTAAAGGACCTCTCTAAATACAAGTCATTCAGGCCTACCCCTTTAAAGTAGTTAATTTCTTCTTTAGAGAGATTAGTCGCGCTGAAGAGATGGTTCCCTTTCTTG
Source organism: Castanea mollissima (assembly GCA_014183005.1). Lineage (NCBI taxonomy): Eukaryota > Viridiplantae > Streptophyta > Magnoliopsida > Fagales > Fagaceae > Castanea > Castanea mollissima. Next base: position 22,848,622 of record JACAVU010000006.1, on the reverse strand, counting down.
ACTTAGACCTAGCAACGTAACTTCATACGGCAGACTGGCATTTCTTTCCTTTAATAAGCTTAGCACTGTTCACCCAATACTTATCCTTTGTTTCTGTTTCGTGAAACAGGCATTCATTATTAAAGCCTATTATTCACTTTTGTTTGAATCGTAAAAGAATTTCTATTATTGTCTTTATTGTATCTTCTTGTCGTAGCTATTGTAATAGCTTTGCCTGCTATGGGCATGTGATAAAAGCTTGGCTAGCAGTGTCATTATTTGTGCACAAGCCGGACCAAGGAGGGTTGCTATTGGACCGATCCTAACTCCCTGATCCAGAAAACTTTGGGCCTAGTGCAGCAGGAGGTAGCCCAGCCCAACGTTTGCGAAAAGGCCCCTACAAAGTTCAAGAACCAAAACTACTTTCTTAAAATGAAAGGAAAATTACTTAGGAAATGAACAAGCAATATTAAAAAAAAAAATACAACAAAAAAAAAATCAAAGAGGAAAAGACAAAAATGTTCAAAATATTGATAGTTGCTGGGTGAAAAATGCAAAGAAGAAACAGACAAAAATGTGGTCAAAATGGATGGGTAATTTCGTTCAAAATGCTGAGGAGTTGCTCCTCATTTTCTTCAAAGGTGAAATTTTGGTAAACCTGGAGAGAAAATAGTCAGACCTCACTAATTTTCTCTCCCCTCCCTCTCCCCCTCCCAACCAAACACCCTTTCCAATCATTTTCTCTCTTATTTTTCACTCTCCATTTTTCATCCTCCCCAAAGTCGCCCCAATCAAATAGATTCTAAAGGAACTTATGCTGGCACCATGCTACTACCCTCCAATAATGTGATTTATTTTTGTAAGTCTTTCAAAGTATTTGTTTGAATGAGTTGCCCACTGATTTTTCGTGTTTTGTCCCCTTTGAGTTGGGATGATTGGAAAATTTCGAGAGAAAAAAAAAAAAAAAAAACTGCATCTCACATGGGAGGAAGTCATGCATAAAAGGTTGCAGGAGAGATCATGGTAAGCAGTCTTACCGTCAATTTATTTGAAAAGTTAGGTAGTTTACCTTCAATTTATTAGAAAGAATGATTTCTGAACATAAATTTGCGTAACCTATCACTTCCTTTAGTGGAAGGATATATATTTGTTTAATCTTATAAAAGAAATTTGGAATGGTTGGACCCCCAAGCATAATGCAAAAAATGTTTTTTTTTCTTTGTGAAATAATTATCACACACTGCTAACCCTGCAGCTCGATCCCTTTCCCCCTAGACCCCCAAGCCCTTGGTACTATATTTCTAACGTTTTTTAAAAGTGAAAAACAAATTGTGTGTTTGGTATGTATATGTGTGTGTGTGTTTTTTTAAGTGATGACATGTAGTCAAATTAGTAAGCTACCTACAGTTTTTACTTATTTACAAAAGTGTCATTGAACAATGTTATTTGAAAACTAAAAACTAGTAATAGGTGTTTTTTTAATTCAGTATTTAAACACCTTAAAATGATAAACGTAACTCAAACACTCCTAAAAAAAAAAAGTATTAAATAAGTGTTATGTCCACAACATTTTAGGCTAATTTGTTTGTTTGGCCAATTTTTAATAAGTGTTATGTCCACAACATTTTTGCAACACTTTCAAAATGAAGTCTAATTGATAAGTTATTACTGATTCTAATTTAATCCTACAATTGAAATTACTTTTTTGTTCACATGTAATAACATACTACTTAGGATTTGTTGTGAAATTAGTATGAAAAAGTTGTAAAAGTATTATGAAAATGTTGTGAATATAGCATTTTTTGCAATTTTTTGGTTCAACCTTCAATGGTCAAAAATTTTGGAGAGGTCAAATTTTTTTTTAAGGTGTTCAAGATTTTTTTAGGGTGGTCAAGTTTGTTTTCTAGGGTGTTCATTAACCCATATTAGTTTAAAAATCAATTTTTTAAGTAGTTGAGGAGAAAATTTTACTAACAAAAGAATGAGATACAAAGGTGGAAACAAAACACTCTTAGAAAATCAAACTTGAATCCCAAAAGAAGGAAATTATGTTTACAAACAAATTCCAATTTTTAGAATTGTGTTTTCAAAACAAAATTTTATGGAGAGGCAATTGAATTGTCCAAAATATTTTTCTCATAACACAATTTTTAATAAAATAATATTATGAGGGCGTTTGGATACGAATTAATTCACGTTGCGTTTCGTTGCTGCGTTTTCCTCCTTTTTTTTTTTTTTTCTGGGCACGCGTTTCAGGATGCAGAGGCTACTGTTCATGCACTGTGCATAAACAGTAGCCGCAATAGTGGACCAATTCAACACTGTATACTGTTCATGGACTCACAAAATTCACTTTTCAGCAACTTTTTTATTAAAAATGGGTCTCACGGCACTATTCACATATTTAAAAATTATTTTGCTACAGTGTTTTCAGTTTTCAGTTTCAGCAAAATAAGTTCCATCCAAACGGACCTTATATTTAAAAAAAAAAAAAACATTAATGACAGTATGAACTCCCACCAAAAAATTGCTCCAAAAAAAAAAAAAAAAATGGTAGCACCATATTCCCCTTAGAAATAGATTAATTGTTCCCTAAATTTTTAACCTGGGTAATAATTTTAATTTGAATTTTCATTACCTCCTGACACCTCGTTATGCCCATAAATTAAAGTACGTAACCTGTGAAATATTTTAAAAGTTCAGCCAAAAATTCAGCGAAAAAATCTCTTTCACGTAGAGATCTGATAGCCCAAATCTCTCTCTCACCCCTTCTGATCAGAATCTCTCACACTCACTCTGTCACTCATAGGTTCTCTCTCACTCACTCCCGAAAGGGCCAAATTTCTCTTCTTTTTCTTTTCTTTTCTTCCATGAGAGAACTTTGGTAACACAGGTAACAATGGGAGAACTTTCCTTGTATCGTTGGATCAAACGGAAAGAAAAAAAGTTTTTCATGTGTTCCACTTGCCACGCGCCTATCGCATTGTGGCAAGATTACGTTGCGAAGGTAAAAAAGTTCATCGCTTCTTTTTATTTCTTGTATTGAATATCTTGAAACACGTTCTTGAACAATTGAAATTAGAGATAATTTTGGATCGAATTTTGTACTTGTAGGGTTTCTATAACCTCAACTTGATAGGAGGAAGCCTTGAAAATGCGTAAGTTTTAAAGTCTATTTTTTTAATTGTTTAAAATCTATTTAATGCATATTTTTTTTTTATAAGATTTAGTGCATATTTGTTTATGTACTGTTTAATGCATATGTGTATATTGAAAAATCTGTTTAATGCATATTTGTATATTGAAAATTATTGTTGTTGACGGATGAAAAATAAATTTTATAAAATATGGTATACATTTCCATTTATTTGAACAACAAAAATAAAGCCATAGTCTCAAAATTTTGGGGTTGGTTAGGAATCTTTAACGGATCATCCACAAAAACTATAGTTTTGGCATTAACTCTACTTCTAGTTTCATCAACTAACTATATGATCTACAAAAAACATACACTAAAGTCTTTTTCTTGAATTGACTTAGTGAGCTCATGCATCACTAGTGCAAAGAGATATGGACTTAATGATAAACATTAATTGTTGCAAACTTATAGTGATATGAAACTCACTTATGATCTCTTCACTCCTTCGCATATTAGCTAGTTCCAACTGTGTTATACGAGACAGTATCTCATATGTCCAGCACATACAAAACTTTTGCATGTCATACATATCCTTAATCAACTTAATATATACTTACTTGTCTTTTTCAAATTCACCATTTAACTACTCTAGGGATCCTTCTCAAAAAAAAAAAAAACTATAGGGATCCCATCATATGCTTTTCCTACGTTAATAAAAACCATATGTTGATCTTCATATGTCTCTCTCTATATTTATCCATTAGATGTTTAAATAAGAAACTAGCTTTTATTCTAGATTGTTTTGTCATAAAGCCAAATCGATTCTCCAAAATTTTTATTTAATCTCTTAACTTATTTTCAGTCACCCTTTTCCAAAGTTTCATGGTAGACTCGTAACTTTAATTGCAAGGTAATTTTTGAATATCTCCTTACTATTGTAAATAGGTAATTAAAGTACTTTTTTTTTTTTGAGAGAGTTCACTCACTAGTAACACTTTTATTTGAAACTGTAGCATGGATGTGGTACTGGCTAATCCTGAGACTGATCCTATGTTTGGAAGTAATGTGGTGTGTTAAGACTACAAAGAAGTCTTGCACACAGCTAGCTAATGGTGTAGCAAGTGTTAGTGAAGGATGCTCTAGCTCTGCCACAAGAGCAGCAAGCAGTGCAGCTGTTGCTGATTTTAAGTGCATTGGACAGGCCACGAGAGCAGCAAGAATGCAGCATTTGCTGATGAGGTGTGCACTGCTCAGGCCACGAAGCTTGCAACAGAGGACATGATTAACTCATCACTCTTGGAATTGCTTGAATCCATGCCACATCATGAGTTCTTCATCCAAAAACGTTGAGGTAGTTAATTCCACTAATCTAGGAGTTAGTTACTTAGGCTTGCCACGTGTACATCTTCTGGAGTTTTCAAATAACGGTTTTGGCACCAATTTCTATAGTTAGTTATTTTCCTTTTGTATATAAACAGGGGATCATGTAGATTATATTCATTCCATTCATTTTCATTGTAAGTCATTCACTCTCATTGTAATTCATTCTCTCAATCAATGAAATACCCAATTCTATTTAATGTCCCTATTTTTTCATGGAATCAAAGCCCTAGCGTGTGCTAGCTTCGTGTTTCGTTACAACTTTTCTTGCTTACCAAATAGAGATTACTTCAAGAAATTCCCTGAATTTTGATTTACAGGGTTTCAATTCATCCTTGTTGACATTGAATCTTGAAGGATTTCTTGTTCTCTTTTCATTTCCATTCAAGCTCGTAAAAGCATCAATGGCTTCTGTTGAAGGGAGTGAATTTGATCCTACGAATAACCAATCCACACAGCAAGTTCCTCAATCCAACGCAGAGACTCATTCTCTCAATCAATTTTTCCCTAGTGCGAGTGAGAATTCAGGAAATATCTTGGTCACTCAACCATTGTTGGGAATGATGAGCTATCAATCTTGGTCTAGGGCTATGGTTCTAGCTCTAACTGCTAAGAAAAAGATAGGGTTTGTGAATGGCAAGATTGCTAAACCTGAAATCGATTCTCCTTTGTATGAAGATTGGGAAAGTTGCAACACAATGGTGCTGTCTTGGTTGATTAACTCCATGCATGTTGATGTTTCAAGCAGCATTATGTACTGTGAGACTACGAGGGAGATGTGGCTTGAGTTGCAGCGTGTGTTTTCACAGGAAAATGGACCAAAAATCAATAATCTTCAGTAAGAAATTTCATAGATTACTCAGGGAAAATTATCAGTGACAGAGTATTACTCTAAATTCAAGAAGCTTTGGGATCAATTGATTCATTATGAACCTCTACTAGTTTGTACTTGTGGAGCAATGAAAATTCTGAGCATTGCACATGAAAAGTCTTATGTGATGAGGTTTTTAATGGGACTCAATGAGAGTTTTGAGATAGTAAGGAGTCATATTCTCATGTTTGAACCATTTCCTTCAATAAGCAAGGTGTATGCCCTGGTTCTCCAAGAAGAATCTAACAAAGGCATTGGTCATGGCACTGCCTTCACACCTAGGCCTGATTTAGTGGTAATGTATGCCAATGCTAAGGGAATTTAGGTAACAAAGGTGATCCTAAGAAGGAGAGACCTTTGTGCACTCATTGTAACATGCTTGGACACACTGTGGATAAGTGTTACGAGCTCCACAGGTATCCACCAGGTTACAAGCACAAAGGCAAGCCTAATTCCAATGCCAACCAGGTTTCATATCCTCAGAGTCAAGCTGTTGAAGTATCTTTTAATGCACCTGCTCAGTGTCTAATTTCTAAGGCACAGTGTAAGCAATTGTTGGCTCTTTTCAATTCTGGACATGATCAAGGTACTAATCACCATGTTGTAAGGGTTAGTATAAGTGTTGCAGTCTCTAGCATGCTATCTGGAGCTACTGGTGTACATGTTGCAACTGGTGTACCTTCCACAGCCATGACATCTTCAGGCAGTGCTCATTCCACTTTCGTTGACAACATGTCAGGTAATCCTTTGTTTCATTTCACTCCTTCCTTGCAGCATTCCATTTTTTCGACTAAAGTGGTTAATAGAGAAGTCTTTCATGCCTCTTATTGGGTCATGGACACAGGGGTTACAGATCATATGGTACACTCCATTGCATGTTTCACCACTATCACTTCTACTTTAAACACTTTTGTCAATTTACCTAATGGAGAGGTTGCTTCTGTTACTCATAGTGGCATTGTGAAAATTTCAAAACACCTTATACTTCACAATGTCCTTTGTGTTCCATCATTTAGTTTCAATCTCATTTCTATCAATCAATTAGTTAAGTCCATTGCTTGTTGCCTCATTTTCTTTGGAACTTTATGCTTTATCCAGGACCTTGCTCATTGGAGCACACTTGGTCTGGGTAGAGAAAGCAATGGACTTTACTTACTAGACAAAGGCTGTACTTCTACACCTATCATTGCTGCTTCTATCCATAGTTCACAAACACACATCTGGCACCCCAGATTGGGTCATTTGTCCAATGCCAAATTGGCTTCAATAAAACCAAGTGATGTACCTAGTTTCATTCCTGTTGAGAATTTTGAATGTGACATTTGTCCACTTGCAAAACAGAAATGTTTACCCTTTAATAAAAGTTTTCATTTGTCTACATCTTATTTTGAGCTGATTCATTGTGATTTGTGGGGACCTTTTTCAGTTTCTACTATTGACAATTGCAAGTATTTTTTAACCATTGTTGATGACTACTCTAGATGCACTTAGGTTTATTTGTTAAAGCAAAAGTCTCAAACACAATCTATTTTGGAACAATTTTGCACTATGGTGGAAACTCAATTTTCTAAGAAAATTAAAACCTTGAGGTCAGACAATGGGACTGAGTTCATCATGACAGATTTTTTTACTAAAAAAAGCATCTTGCATCATTTAAGTTGTGTTGAAACCCCTTAACAAAATGCTATTGTTGAGAGGAAGCATCAGCACATCTTAAATGTGGCAAGAGTCCTCATGTTTCAATCCTATTTGCCTTTGCATTTGTGAGGTCATGCTATACTAGCAACTGTCTATTTGATCAACATAATTCCCTGTTCTGCTTTGTCAAATCAGATTCCTTTTGAGGTATTGTTTGGACATCCACATAGCTATGCACATTTGAGAGTCTTTGGTTGCTTATGCTTTGCTTCCACCCTTTCTAATCATAGGTCTAAATTTGCCCCTAGAGCTGTTAGGTGTGTTTTCTTGGGATATCCTTTTGGGGTTAAAGGATATAAGGTTCTTGATTTGTCTAACAATAGAGTGTTTCTATCTAGGGATGTGGTTTTTCATGAACATTCTTTCCCTTTTTCTTCTATTTCACCTCTTATTACAGATCCTTTCCTTACCTCTGATGTTGCAATTTGTTGTTCAGCTAATATTGATGACTTTGTTACTCCTATCAGCATTTCTAATACATCTTACTTGGATATTTCTAATACCCCTTCTTCTTCTCTTCAGTCTATTTCTAATGTTTTACCTTCACCTCCTATTTCTTCTTCAAGTCCTATACAGGTGTCTATTTCTGATCCAGTGCCTTCTTCCTCTCCACCAGTTGCTTCAGTGCCCCCAGTGCCTCTAAGAAAGTCCACTACAGATATCAGACCTCCTGCATATTTGTAGGACTATGCCTGTACTACTATTGCAGCTGGTGCTCCTTATGACCTTAGTCAATGTCTTACCTATTTTCATTTTGAGCCATGCTATCATTCTTACTTGCCAGCAGTTAGCTCAAGTCCTAAAGAACCTGCCACTTTTTCCCAAGTTGTTCAGGATCCACTTTGGAGGGCTGCCATGGACAAAGAAATTCAAGCCTTTGAACTGAATCACACTTGGGATGTGACTACCTTGTCTCCTGGTAAAACCCCCATTGGCTGCAAATGGGTTTATAAAGTCAAACTCTGATGGCAGTGTTGAGAGATTCAAAGCCAAGCTGGTTGCTAAAGGATATACTCAGAGGGAAGGGCTTGATTTTCTTGAGACTTTTTCTCCAGTTGCCAAAATTGTAAGGACCTTGCTTGCTCTTGCTGCTGCCAGGCAGTGGCCTTTGCACCAATTGGACATCAATAATGCCTTTTTTCATGGGGATTTGGATGAAGAGGTCTATATGACATTGCCTCCTGGTTTCCACAGTAAGTGGGAGTGTGTATCAGCCTCTTCTACTGCCCCTAAGGCTGCTCCTTAGGTGTGTAAATTGGTTAAGTCCCTTTATGGATTGAGACAGGCTTCGCAGCAGTGGTACACTAAGCTATCAGCAACAATAAAGGAGCTTGGGTTTGTTCAATCTCAAGCTGATCATTCTCTATTTGTACATAGCAAAGGATCTTTGATCACTGCTATACTTGTATATGTTGATGATATGGTAATCACTGGCAATGATCTCACTTGTGTTGCTTCTCTCAAGTATGTTTTGGATCAGAAGTTTGGTATTAAGGATTTGGGATCACTCAAGTATTTCTTGGGTTTAGAAATTGCAAGAAACAAGAATGGGACCAGTCTAAGCTAGAGGAAGTATGCTTTGGAAGTCCTTGAGGAAATTGGTATGACAGGATGCAAACCAGTCCAAAGCCCAATGGAACAGTAACTCAAGTTATCTAAAGGCAGTGGAGATTTACTTTCCAATCTAGACAGTACAAAAGGCTTATTGGGAAGCTTATGTACTTGACTTTCAGCAGGCCAAATATAACATATGCAGTGCATAGACTTAGCCAATTCTTGGTTCAACCAAGAGCACCACACATGAAAGCAGCATCTAGAATACTTCAATACATAAAAGGAACACTTGGTCAAGGAGTTTTCTTTCCCATTGAATCTAATTTGCATTTAAAGGCATATTGTGATGCTGACTAGGCAGGGTGCCCTGATGCAAGAAAGTCTCTAATAGGCTATTGTGTATTGGAGGCCTAAGAAACAAAACATTGTGTCTCGGTCTAGTGTAGAGGCTGAATATAGGGCCATGGCCACAACCACCTGTGAATTGACTTGGATTTTGCATCTGCTACAAGATTTACATGTCAAACATGATAAGCCTGCCCTAATGTACCGTGACAACCAGGCAGCAATTCATATAGCAGCAAATCCAGTGTTTCATGAGAGATCAAAACACATAGAAGCTGACTACCATACTGTGAAGAATAGGATTCTTGATGGTACACTCAAAACCTTCTCTGTGTCAACTAAAAATCAATTGGCAGATGTATTTACCAAAGCCTTGGGAGTGGAAAGTTTCTTAAGGTTGATCAAAAGATTAGGAGTTATTAATATTTTTGCTTCTAAGGTGGAATATCCTCATACTGATGTAAAAGATCAAAGGGAAAGAGCTATGCTCTTGAGGGAGAGTGTTAAGAATGCAAAGAAGTCTTGCACACAGCTAGCTAATGGTGTAGCAAGTGTTAGTGAAGGATGCTCTAGCTCAGCCACAAGAGCAGCAGGCAGTGCAGCTGTTGCTGATTTAAGTGCATTGGACAGGCCACGAGAGCAGCAAGCAATGCAGCATTTGTTGATGAGGTGTGCAATGCTCAAGCCGCAAAGCTTGCAACAAAGGACATGATTAACTCATCACTCTTGGAACTGCTTGAATCCATGTCACATCATGAGTTCTTCATCCAAAAACATTGAGGCAGTTAATTCCACTAATCCAGGAGTTAGTTACTTAGGCTTGCCACGTGTACATCTTCTGGAGTTTTCAAATAACAGTTTTGGCACCAATTTGCATAGTTAGTTATTTTCCTTTTGTATTTAGAAAAGGGATCATGTAGATTATATCCATTATGTTCATTTTCATTGTAAGTCATTCACTCTCATTGTAATTCATTCTCTCAATCAATGAAATACCCAATTCTATTTAATGTCCCTGTTTTTTCATGGTGGCCGCGGCCAATTGTATACAATGCCATGCAAATTTGGGCGCGAAATTCGTAATTGTCAAATTCAACCTATTTTTTGTTTTAAATGCTCTTGATTTTTTAGAACTATTCTTGAAATCATTATTTTTTTCAAATTCGACTTAACGTGGAGCAAGATGTAAGAGTGAAGGATGGTCGATACTTTCTATCCTTGTAAGTCTCACTTTATGACCAATAATTGGTTTAGCTACAAAATTTAGTTTCTAGCTATAAAATTAGTTATAACCTAAGTTTACAACTTTCATTAAAAAAATTGATATTACTACATATTTTGAAAATCTATTTGTTAGATTGCATGTTCTTTTTGTCTTTAATACTTATGTCAAATTTTGTGTCAATTGGATATTATTTACTATATGATCTATAAGTTTATATTTTATGCATAATTTTAAATTACAAAAACTTGCAATTTAAAAAATTTATTGATGACATAGGTGTTGATTTTTAATTTTCTAGATATTTTACAAGTATAGAAGATATAAGAAGAAAATGTAATCCAATTGTGGATTTGTCAAAATTCACTTCTAATAAAAAGGTATTGAGTAAAATTGTAGCTTTAAGTTACAACCAATTTTGTAATTTTATGTGCAGCAATGAGTTATCTTTTTGGAATGGTTTGCAGCTAATGGATCCGAATTAGGCAGTGTGCTATGGAGGAGTGATACACTTCTAAAATAGCTTAGGTGAGAAAAAAAAAAAAAACAATATTAGGCATGGGCTAGTAATTTTGTTAAATTGCTAGCTAGCCCATGCCTAATATCCTTGGTTTGACAAAACAAAGTCATGTAGCTCTTTATTGGGAGTTTTCTACTCATATTCCTTTCATTCTTGTTCATAAACTAATTAACTGAGACGTCTGGGGTGACCAAGCTATCTTTGATTCTTGACGATCCACTGACCATCTAAACCATCTATTTGGATGATTGTAGAAAGGGGGGAAACTGATAGCTAAAACTCGTCTGTCACCTAATTAATTACCATTAATTAACAACCGCGATGATATGATCATTCAATCCTTTAGACAACTAGTGAGTGGTGAAGGTATCGTTTAATTAAGGAAAATTTGATTCTATAGCGAGTCATCTTTTCCCACCAACCCATGTTCTTAAGTTATGGGCACAACATAATTATATTATTAAGAGCATTAACATTTGGTTTCTACAAAATATCTCATTTTAACATCTCAAAGGCTATTTTATTTATTATATCAAACTATTTTACAACACACTCAACATCCCAACTTTTATATTCCTATACAACACATTAAAATAATATATTTACACTAAAATATACAATCCAAAACAAGAAAACACATTATTTAAGTTTTGCGGTGATCGAGGAGAGATAGAAAGAGGAGATGCTTTTGAGGTGAATGAATAAAAAATATTATTTTAATTTTGCAAGTGAACTACAGTACCATCATAAATTTAGGATAATACTATAGCACAATTGCAAGACTGATTAATGGGCTATTGTTGTGCTTTAATGCTAAAATATAGCATATGCAAAACAGAGTACTGATGCTCTAATAACTCCACTCATTCCATCATGTTATAGTTAAGGAAGATGGGAAAAATAATCAAGACAAGCAATGACAGAGCCAAGTCTTTATATATACAAACACTCAAACTACAAACACACACACATAAAGTATTTTTGTAATTTTTTAAATAAATATTTGTAATTTTAATTTAACAAATGATATTTTTCTTACATATAACAAAAATATTTACTTCAAGTCTTTATATGTCTAAAAATATTCTAGTTAATTTAATAAAAATATAAAGAATTTAAAGGATTTTTAACTTATAACTATGAAATACACATTTGTCAAATTTGTTATTTAAATAAATGAATACATAGTGTAGACTCTATTTGTTTTGATGGAAAACCTTATGAAAATATAGTTTTCCGTATTTTCTAGTTTTTGGTAGTATTAAAAAAAATGAATTAAAAGAAAAAATTTCTTTGGTCAACGGAAAAAGTATAACTTATTTTTAGAGATTCGTTTTCCATTTTTTTTTTCTTTTTTGGAAACAACTTTATCTCATAGTAAGCTAAATAAGGAAAGTTAGAATATTATTTTTCAACTCATTTAAGGTTACTACTAAACATAAAAAAAAATAAAAATGACTTGTTTTCTAGAAAATATTATCGCCGAAACAAACATAACAGTATATATCTCTAATTTTCTAAATGGAAAAAAAATTAAGGTTTTACTTAATGAGATGTAATTATTTATTTCTAAGAACACATCTCCTAAATATAACGTAAAACCGTATAAGGGTGAAAAAAAATGCACAAATCTATAAATACTATATAATAGAAGTCTGACTTTTTGTTGATCCACAAATTTCAACATCTGCCATATTTTTCTTTAAATTTTAACATTTTATTTTATAAAAAAGAAAACAAATCAACTCTCCCAAAAAAACCAAATCGACTCTCTTTCATCTCTCTTCAAACGAAGCATGCTCTCTCCCTCCCCTGTTTGCTCCCCTAGTATGTTTCTTTTCTCTCTCATGTAAAACACAGTAGATCCACTCCTTCCTATGCATGTTTGATAATCAATGTTTGCAATCCAATTTTGTTATCTCAGAAGCCAACTAAAACTGAGAATAAAACATTAAGGGGGCGTTTGGTTCAAAGTGATGTTACATTACGCCGTAATATTATATTAATATAATCTCAATATAAAAATACAACATTAAATTATTTAGGAAGGTGATGAGGTTAATGTGATGTGATATATTTTATAATTTTAGATTATGGTAATGTTAGAAAAAATAAAATAAACCAAAAAACTTAATGTCATATCATCGTAATGTGCATCACATTAAGGGTACATCATAGCAAACCAAACTCCCCATAAGAGTTAACCACTATCTTCTAGCATGCATTAATTGAAACATGAGGTCTAGGATAAAACATTCATTGGTTTCAATATGCTAAGAAAAATGGTATTTTGTCCAACAGATTCACTAATTTCTCACTTTGTTCCTATAATTTTTCTCTCTCTCATGTTTTTGTTGAGGCAATGTTTGAAAGAAAGAAAAAAAAATTGGTATCTTTTATGAAGACAAGAAGTTTGTTTTACGAAAATCATCTATTTTCACTTGGATTATTTATTGTTTCTTTTCATGCCAATACAACATGATATTTGTTTTGTTGAAAAATTTGATGATGAGTGTTATGCCTTGATGTTTTTTTGCTAATTCTTCGGCCAAAATTGGAAATTAATATTAATTTCCAAACAATATAATTAGTAGGTACTGTTTTCAAACTATATTTTTTACTAACATCTCGAGTTTAAAAGACTCGATTTTAGGCCTATAAATCAAGTCTCAAAGACTCGATTTCCATAGTTTGATCACATTTGATGTGGCATTTTTTCCACGTGGTGACCACCTAGAAATCGAGCCTCTAAGACTTGATTTATAAGCCCACCTACATATTCAGCCTCCATACACTACAAACCATTCACCCCACCCAACCTTCTCATTAGACTAGAAACCAAAGAACCCACAGTTGCCCGATCCAGCCAGACCACGCCACCACCGCACCACCGCGTGACCCAGGCAACGCAATGCAGGCCGCACGACAGAAGCAACGCGACCCAAGCCGCACGACCCAGGCATCAACCCGGCAAGGTGAGGTGAGCTCTCTCTCCTCAGATTCTTTCTCTCTCCGATCTGATTTGGGTTTTCAAGTTCAGTTTTTAGTCAAAATATAAAAACCTAGAAAAATTGTTTCATTATTGAATAAATAGCGAATCTATTTCATTGTGCTGGGATTGTTGTGTTTTTGGGATTTCTTAAATTTGTTTTTTGGTATTTCTGGGAATGACTTGTACATGAGAGACTTGAGACTTAAAATTTTGTTGGTTTATAAATTGAGTTTTAGAGACTCGATTTTCAAGCGGATGCCACGTGGACAAAACGCCACATCAGACGTGATCAGACCATGGAAATCGAGTCTCAAAGACTCGATTTATAGGCCAAAATCAAGTCTTTGAGACTCGAGATGTTAGTAAAAAATAGAGTTTTGTAACAGTGCATACTAATTATATTGTTTGGAAATTAATGTTAATTTCCAATTTTGACCCTGATTCTTCCAACTATAGCGATAATACTGTTCAAAATCCCAACCAAAGTTGTCGTAACTTGCACCCAAGTTGTCCACCTATTTCAAACCTTTGTACAACTCTTTTCAATTTTCGGTTCAAACCATTGATATTTGCACTACCTGTAAAGTCACTGTCTTTCTCCATGTATATGTGTATGTATATGTGTAAAATCAACTCCTTTACTGTTTTTTGCAGCTATTGGTTGGAAAGTGTGAGTGTGTTTATATTTGTACGAATTTTTTTACCGAATTGTACAACTTGGTATAACTAAAAAGGAAATCCTCTTAATATGCAGTTAAATCTAAATAAAAATTGGGGTTTTTCTTTTCCTTCATTCAAATACCCTGAAAATTTAAGGAATGTAGGGATTGTTTAAAAAGAGGAATTTCAATTTTGCTATGACAAAAAGTAATCAATTCGGCCTTTTAGTCTTTTTAATGCTTTGCATGTGATGATTGATGCTCAATTTAACTTTAGTTCTATTTAGAATTTTAGGCATTGATTTTGTTTCTGTTTTATTTGGTTAAAAGTTTGAGCTTTTAGATTCAGTTTGCTATAATTGATTGCATCATTGTGGTGCCCTCCAACTATTTTTCACATTGCTTTGTTGAATTAAAATCTCATGCTAATGGTGTTAATGATGAGCAATGCTATAAGATGCTGAATCCAAAAAAGTCTAGACTCTTTCTTTCTTTCTTTCTTTCTTCTTCTTTTTACTCTAAACCACTTGCTAAAACTTTCTAACTTAAAATTGTTAACGTGTAGGTTCATAAAATTTAAATTTAAAAAAGAAAAAAGAGAAGAAGAAGAAGAAGAGAGAGATGAGGTTCTAGAAGAAGGATGCTTAGGTCAAGGTTGTCAAGTGGAATGCTATCAAAGTATTGAGCAACTTTGATAGCTCTTGCAGTTACAATTGGATTTTATGTAGATTACATGCCTAGAATAAAAAATTAGAGATAGAATGGATGCAATCGTGTTCTGAAAAGCAAAGTGAATTATTTGAAAAATACATTGGAATGGGAAGTGGATTTGTATAGTGATGCTGATTAGTTCACAATTAAAATGAACTTGTATGTTTTTGTTCAATTTCTTATTTACTTCTTGCTTTTTCTGACGTCTAGGTTTAAAAAGAATAGATAAGGTTCAAGAATGATATTTGGGTTAGGTTTTGAAAATCCTTCATTTTGTGGTCTCTTCAACTTTTGGTCTATTTTATAATAGCCTTTCCATGCATTTAGATACATTTTATAGAAATGTTATCTTTCATTTATTAACTAAATTACTTTTAGATAAATGTGGAGTTGATTAATGATCATTCCCTAATTGTATTTCTTGCTTGATTATATATCACGATCATTGTACCTTCAAGCAAAACAAATATGTGATTATTATCAAACTATCACACTTATTAAATGAGTTAGCAACTAGTAATTTATATAAACATCTCTATTTTTATTAAAAAAATTATACCTTAAATACACTTTGATTTTATGAGCTAATTATGGTATAGGAGTAATTAGAGTGGAAGTAATGATGCATTAGTCATCTATATAATTGCATTACACTTTTTAAGGAAATAATCTAGGGGGCCATTATTTAAATTTATAACCCCCTCCCACCCCCCGGCGAGCGATGAAAAGATAGATAGGCCAAGCTCTTATAACCCCCCCCCCCCCCCCCCCCAAACTTTATGGATTTGAGTGAAAAATCTAAAGAATTACTTTATTTTCATTTTCTTAGGTATTCTGTGAGTTTCAAATTTAAGCATTAAGAGGTGTTTGATACATGCACTTAAAAACTAAAAATTGTTGTTTGAAAACATGTGTGGAAATACATGGGTGAAAAAGTGTGTAAAAATAGTTGTTTGAAAGAGTGGCCCATTGATTTTTTTTGTATCCTCCGACAATGTGATTCCATTTGTCCCTTGCATTGGGATGAATGCAAAATTTTGAAGGAAAAAAAAAAAAAAAACTACCTCATCTCACATACGAGGAGTCATATGTAAAAGGTTGTAAGAGAAGTCACCTATCCTCAATTTATTGAAGATGTTGATTTCCAAACTCAAACTCGCAACCAATCACTTTTGGTGGAAAAGTATATATATGTTTAATTTTATAACAAAAATTTGGAAATATATATATAAAATGGAATTCTCCTATTTAGACTAGGCTTTTATGTCATTTAGAAATACCCTTAAACCTTAGGTTTAAAGGAAAAAAACTTGAGGACAACTTGATAAAAATATATCTCTAACTTCGACTAAAATACCTACAAAATAAAAACTCTCCTACTAATCTATATCTTCAAAAAAAACTTATTTAATATATATATATATATATATATATATATATATATATATTTATATGACATTAGACCAAATGTGTCATTTGAGTTAATGAATGCCAGAAGGGAAAATTATTGAATACTCCGAGAGTACCATAAATCCATACTCCACCCTCTTATATGAATTATGGGTTTCACCATAAATTTAATTAGTAGGACCCAAAGTTATGTGAGATGAGGAAGTACGCATTTATAATACTTCGAGAGTACCCAATAATTACCCAAGGAAGGGAACCAAATAGTACGTTACAAATATTTCCTTTTTATTGAAATAAAGGAAGCTTTTATTTGTCTATATATATCAAGAGGATTCTAAAAGTTAGTTATTGCTTTTTTTCCTGTCAAAAATACTCCTAAATTAATTAACCAACAATTTAAAAATAGGGTTAAACTAGTAAATTGGCAAAAGAAAGTTAGTTATTGCTTTTTTTATTGTAAAAAATACTCCTACCTAAAACTTAAAAATGGGGTTAAATTAGTAAATTGACAAAAATAATAAATTCCTACATCTACATTGAAATGTCTTCTTGCTTTTAATAAACTCTTACTTTTACGATGATTTAAATTCTTACATCTACTCACTAACTCACTATAAAATATGATCACTCTTTTGTTAGTTTTAAAACTCCTCCAATTTACAAAACTCATCCCACGTATTCATCACACCCTTAGATTTTTTTTTTTTTTTTTGTGATTGAAAAAAGTAGAAATTCTAAATTACAATAAATTCAAATTATTAATCTTTACACAAAAAATAGAAGAGCTTCTGAGTACGCGCTTAGGCGCGTGCTCAGAGGCTAGTCTGTATATATTAAGAGGATTCAAAAAGTTAGTTATTGTTTTTTTTCGGGTCAAAAATACCCTTAAATTAATTAACCAATAACTTAAAAGTGGGGTTAAAATATTAAATTGGCAAAAGAAAGTTAGTTATTATTTTTTCTTACTGTAAAAAATACCCCTACTTATAACTTGAAAATGGGGTTAAAATCGTAAATTGACAAAAATAATAAATTCATTCTTCTATGTTGGAATACCTTCCTGCTTCTAATAAACTCCTACTTTTACGTTGATTTAAATTCCTACTTCTACTCACTAACTTCCTACAAAATAGAACCACTCTTTTGTTAGTTTTAAAACTCCTCCAATCTACAAAACTCACTCTACATATTCTTTTTTTTTTTTTTTTTTTTTAACTTCATCACACCATTTGTTTTGTGATTGGAAAAAGTAGAAATCCAAATTATAATAAATGTAAATTATTAATCTTTACCCAAAAAATAGAAAAGTCTCTGAGCACGCGTGTGAGTTCGTGCTCAAAGGCTAGTCTGTATATATTAAGAGGATTCAGAAAGTTAGTTATTATTTTTTTTTTGGACAAAAATACCCTTAAATTAATTAACCAACAACTTAAAAGTGGGGTTAAAATAGTAAATTGGCAAAAGAAAGTTAGTTATTGTTTTTTCTTACTGTCAAAAATACCCCTACTTATAACTTAAAAATGGGGTTAAAATAGTAAATTGACAAAATAATAAATTCCTACTTCTACGTTGAAATACCTTCCTACTTCTAATAAACTCCTACTTTTACGTTGATTTAAATTCCTACTTCTACCCACTAACTTTCTACAAAATAGAACCACTCTTTTGTTAGTCTTAAAACTTCTCCAATCCACAAAATTCACTCTACGTATTCTTTTTTTTTTTTTTTTTTTACTTCATCACACTATTTTCTTTGTGATTGGAAAAAGTAAAAATCCCAAAAAATAGAATAGTTTCACGCACGTGCTCAGAGGCTAGTATATATTAAGAGGATTCAAAAAGTTAGTTTTTTTTTTTACTGTGAAAAATACCCCTAATTTAATAAATCTAAACCAATTGAAATGGGGTTAAAATAGTAAATTCTCTCCTAAATAAATTCCTACCCAAGTTGAAACATTACTTCTACTTCTACGTTGAAAAACTATCCCACGTTCTTTTTAAAAAAACTACCTGGCAACCCTAATAAAAAAAAAAAAACTCTATCAATCATCAACCCACGTTCCTATTGGAAAAAAACACTCCCAACACACCAAAACACCCCCCACGTTCATAAAGGAAAAAAAGAAAAGAAAAAAAAAATACTTCCCACGTTGAAATAACACTCTACCCACTACAAACAATAACTTCTCAGTAGTTAAACTTCTCACAAACACAAACTCTTCCTAGCAGTCTCAATCATTTATTTTTTTAAATTGTTACATCTATTCCAATTCCTAATTGATAACCAAATTCTATCAGTCAGCTACTTCTTTATATAAAAGTAGCGTGCAAGTGGTTTAATTGAATAGAAGAGAGCAACATGCCATAAACTAAGAGAGAAAAACACATTCTTTGAGTGCTACATTTGTTGAAGTGTACTACAGTTGAAGTGAAAACAAATTGTTCTACAAACCTTTCTTTATTTCATTAGAAGGTATGTAACTTTTCTTGAAGGTATCGTTATTTATTTTTGGGAGAATTTGTTTATGGTTACTATAATTAAGAATCATAATTAAGAATTGGTGCATAATTTTTACTTTAATATTTTTATTTATTGTGTTATTTTGGCGTTTGAACTTTTTTTTTTTCCTCACATATCTCTACATTGTATTTTTTTCCTTTTAATCATAGACTTTCCTCAGCACTAATTTCTAACATGGTCAAAAAATAATAAAAAATAAAAACATAACAACCATGTATTTGTTTCAAAGTCCAAAAACATAAAACAAATTTAACTCATATAATTTTTTTTTTTTAATGCAAGGTGATTTTTTAGTGGATTGCATAAAGTCGAAGTATCAAATTTTTGTGTTAGTTGAGTTCGGCTGAGAGAAGTTAAAACTTGCATGTAATCATGCACAACTCTTTAATAATTCTTTTTTTTGTAAAATAAACTAGCCTCTAAGCATGACCTCACGTGTATGCTCAGAGGCTCTTTTATTTTTGGGTAAATTTTAATAATTTGCGTCCATTATAATTTGGAATTACTACATTTTTTCATCACAAAAAATTCTTAAGGGCATGATGAGTATTATGCATTTGTGGGTGAAATAATTTTTTCATCACACCCCCAAATTTTTTTGTGATTGAAAAATATAATAATGCCAAATTATAATGGATGCAAATAATTAAAATTTCATAAAAAAATAAAAATAAAAGAGCCTCTGAGTACATGCGTGAGTGTATGCTTAAAGGCTAATATGTATAATGCTTATTACTTTGCTTAATTTAAAAAAAAAAAAAAAAAAAAAAAAAACATTCATAAACAAATTAAATCTTTAATTTGAAATACTATCGCATCTACAAGATTAAATAAATTATAAATAGTCATGAGAAAAGCCTCACGCCGAATCCTTGCTGAATTTAGTCAACACCATCAGGGTCATCCATGCTATATTTGACATGGAGTACAGGAAATTAGTAATATGTGAAGCAAACTTCAGCAACTGGTCATCAGATTCAAACCATAAAGAACCCCTGACATCCAAATGCACAAGCTCCTTGCAACCCTGCATAATTGTCTCTAAATTCTCTTCCTATCAATGCGTCCATTCCTTATATGTAAGTACTTTATGTTTGGCAGAAAGGTGACAATGGCTGACGCTGCTTCTCTCCCAATATCTGCCCCAGCATCAATCTCTAAATGACAGAAATTCTTGCAGTGAAGGCTGATTTCTTCAAGCATCTTCCGTTTCTTTTCCATGTTAGTGCTATACGGTACTCCAAGTTTCAATAGTTCTAAATTTTTCCACTTACTTATTATTTCTGGCAAAACGAATGAATGAAAGTCCCCCATCACAGATGGCAAATATAAAGCCTTCAACGCAGGGCACCTGAAAATAAAAATGAAATTAATGCATCAGTGTCAATAGAAGAAAATGGTTTCTTCAATATCTGGCTATAAGCAAGATCGGCTAATCTTAAAAAGATTAGGGAAGTAGAAAATATGTTAGAAAAAGTAAATTAATGTTTTTCAATCATGCAAATTAAGTTGAAAATTCTCAATTTGTAATATACTACTGTGAGTGAGTTAGAACAACATTGCCAACCAGCCTTTTAGAAGTAACCACTTAAACCATGTGCATATCCATGAAGCCAAACCCCATATTTCATCTTTCCGGTAAAAGATCTTTTCTTGACATTAAGTATCTTATAAAAAACGATAACTCTAACAATTTATTTGTTCTTAACAAGAGAGGATAGGTTGTTGATTAATTAATTTAAGGGTCTTTTTGACAGAAAAAAGAAGAAGTAATAACTAACTTTCTAAATCCTCTTAATATATCTACTAGCCTCTGAGCATATGCTCAGAGGCTCTTCTATTTTTGGATAAAGATTAATAATTTGCATTTATTATAATTGAGATTTCTACTTTTTCCAATCACCAAAAAAAAAAAAAAAAAACATAAGGGTGTGATGAAGTTAAAAAAAAAAAAAAAAAATACGTGGGGTGAGTTTTGTAAATTAGAGGAGTTTTAAAACTAACAAAAGAGTGATTCTATTTTGTAGGAAGTTAGTAGGTAGAAGTAGGAATTTAAATCAACGTTAAAGTAGGACTTTATTAGAAGCAGGAATGTATTTCAACCTAAGAGTATAAATTTATTATTTTTGTCAATTTACTATTTTAACCCAATTTTTAAGTTTTAGGTAAGGGTATTTTTTACAGTAAAAAAAAGCAATAATTAACTTTCTTTTGCCAATTTACTATTTTAACCCCATTTTTAAGTTGTTAGTTAATTAATTTAGAGGCATTTTTTACTAGGAAAAAAAAAACAATAACTAACTTTCTGAATCCTCTTAATATATAGAGATACTACTATTTAAGGGGTTTCCCCTATTTGGATTCCACATTTTGGATGCCTAAAGTACCATCATCATATCAACTTACAAGTTTTCAACTAACGAGGATAAATATGTAAAGTAAAACTCCTACACTTTAAAACTCACAAACTCACTTACGCTTTATAGTTTCCATAACACTTTCTATCTCTCATTCTTCTTCAAATTGAAGATATTTAGTTTAACTCTACATCCTCATTTCTTTTTCTTCAGATTAAAGATATTTATTTTCAGAGGCTCCAACAAATTTCCAGGTTCTATCTTTTGTAAGTTCCTTTTTGTTTTTTTTTTTTTGTTTGGTTTATGATTGACTTTCTTTCAACTCTACTTTTGTTTTTTGTTTTTTTTTTGTTTTTTTAAATATAATTTTGAAATGAATGGTTCTTTCATATACTTTACCACTGTACTATGAATTGTCATTTCATGTTGTAGGTATTGTGATCCAAAAATAGGGTTGTCTTATGCTACAAAAGAAGCATTCAACCAATAAATTTTTAGGTTCTATCTTTTGCAAGTTCCTCTTTATTTTCTTATCTTTGATTTATGAATGACTTTTATTAAAGTTTTTAATTATAAAAAAATTTTATCTTCTATTTCCTCAACTTTTTTTTTTCCTTCTACGTTTTTTTTTTCTTTATAAGAAATTTTTTTAGCTTTCTATTTAGTTTTTTAGTTTTTTAAGAAATGAATGGTGTTAAAGTTTTTTATTTTATTTATTTTTTCCCTTCTACGTTTTTTTTATTTATTTAAGAAAAGCTTTCTATTTAGTTTTTTAGTTTTTTAAGAAATGAATGGCGTTAAATTTTTTTATTTTATTTATTTTTTTCCTTCTATGTTTTTTTTTCTTTTTAAGAATTTTTTTTAGCTTTCTATTTAGATTTTTAGTTTTGTAAGAAATGAATGGCGTTAAAGTTTTTTAGTTTTTTTTTTAACCATCATTGTATATGTTTTTGGTGTTAAATTTTTTTATTTAGCTATTTATTTAAATAGTTGATGATGTGATGATTATATTTTAAAGAGTCCATGATAGAGTTAAATTCTAAAAAATCTTTATCTTCTATTTCCTCTCTTTTTTTCCCCCCCTTCTACGTTTTTTTTTTAAGATTTTTTTTTTACCTTCATTGTATATGTTTTTGGCGTTAAAGTTTTTTAGTTTTTTTTTTTTTTTTACCATCATTGTATATGTTTTTAGCGTTAAATTTTATTTTCTTTATTTAGTTATTTATTTAAAATTTTTTATTTAGTTATTTATGTAAATAGTTGATGATGTGGTTATTAGATTTATAAGAGTCCATGATAGAGTTAAATTCTAACTTTGGTTTGTTGATTAAATTTTTTTTTTTTTAAATACTTGGTTTAACCCTAATTCTTTTATCTTTCTCAGGTTCACGTACACAAATTTTTTGGATTGCATTGAGGAGCCATTGGAATGGAATATTGATAAGTTCGGGTGAGAGACTTTACAAGAATTATTATATGTATTAAATCTCACATAAAGTGGTTGTTATCTAAGAAATTGTTATAAAAAAAATTTCTTTCCTAATAGAAACTATATTTATCATTTGTATAATTCTATGTCAAATTCAATTTAAATTTTTTTCCATAAGTACTAATTTACTATTTCATAAAAAATGTTACGTACTTTTTTCTCAGTTTTAAATGTTGTTGATGTTGTTAATATATTTGAAATTTAAACTACCCATAGTCCTATCTTGAAAAAACTACCACACGTTCCTGCTCCTTCCAACATTAATCACAAAAAGTTTCTTCCACGTATACACAACCAAAACTACCCCCACCTTCTATCCAAAAAAAAATCCCACACGTTCCTATAAAATACAAAACCATCCCACATTCTAAAAAAATAAAAACTACCCCATTCTCATATAAAATTTTTTTTAAAAAAAATCTAAGCAAAAACCAATTTCAACTACCTATAAAATCATGAAACTAAATTTAGCCTTTTATTTTCTTTCAAAGTCAGATATGTTAGTGCCTAAATATAAGGATATGGATGGAGCAGTTATAGTAGTGGTTTTATAGTAGAAGTCTCTCTTTTTTTCCCCAAAATATGGAAGAGATTTAAAAAAAAAAAAAAAAGAGATAGAGATAGAGAGAAAACTATTTTACTTAATGGTCAGATCATGTTCATGGGTGTACCGAACCTCCTTAGATCTCATTGGATCACATACTCCATTAAGTGAAAGGTGCAAACGCCAAATCCGCATGAACTGTATTCCGCTTTCCAACTTTCAAACTCATGCTTAAACTAACTTGGAGAATTGCATTGGTTTACAAAATATTTTTGGAATTTTTTAATGAAAAAAGTTTAAAGAATTTTTTAGGAATTATCTTTAAAAATATTTTATTGGAAACAAATTTTTAAACGTCAATTTGGATGTTGTTCCTACTGCTATGGCCTTAAACTACATTTAGTGTACTTTTGTTCAATAAAAAGTTTAGAAGAACAGCATTGACGAATTAAAATAAAAGTTCATTATTATTCCTATTGGGTTTTTGTTAAACAACCTTTAATAATACTTTATAGTATTTTTTTTTTCTTCTCAACAAACAATCATGAAGTTTTTATACAATTTTTTTTCAAGATACTTCTAATCATTAATTCCCAATTGTATTAGCCTTTTGTTAAGGTTAAAGCACCATTTAATACTTTATTAAAAAAAATCTCAAAATACAGTTGTGGTTTTATACAATTAACATGTATCTTTTGCCATAAAATTTTCAATTTAAGCTTTTATTTACTTATGTTATGGATATGTAGTAAATGACTAAATTTTAGGATTAGACAAAAAATGGTAACTGTCATACATAAAGTTTGAAAAAAAAGAACAACATCAACAATACTAGAGAAAAAAAAAAAAAAAAAGTGGATGGATAGTTACTAAATTTTAGGATTTTTTAGGAAAATTTCCTATAGCAAAAAGCTTATTAATTTACTATTCCATAGAAAATGTTATGTACCTTATAAAATACAACATAAGTATTGATAATGATAGTCTATTAGTTTAAAACTCATTAGATACTCACTAATGTAAAAATTAGTAGAAGCATCCAAAAATGCAAGCCATGTATTTTTTTTATGGATAATTAATGATTTTGTGAAATAAAGTAAACATTTTCTAAATAAAATTTTTGTCATATTGATCTAACAAATCCTTACCTAAATTTAAATATATTCTAAAAACTTCTACCTAAAATAATAATTTAATAATTTTAAGAAGTGTAACTTATTTCTCCTATTTTACTAAAAATTTATTACAATTACACATATTATTACAATTCTTACATGTGATTAATATTTTTAAAATTAGTTCACTTTATTGAGGTTTTAATACACTCTATTTGTGACAAGGAAAAATCTATTCATTATTGTGTGTGTATGTGCAACGACCACTATAAATTTAATTTAATTCTATGTAGGAATGAGTTCTCAAAATACAGCAATGGTGAATACCGATGACATAGAATGTCATCGAGAACAATGGAGATATTATGCTCACTTACAATGAAAGCAGAAATATTCGATTGGCAAGACGTCATGCCAATTATGCAAGACAAAGACAACAAACTTTGGGTGGTGATCACATTTTAGTGGGAGGCCCAACAAATTTGAATGAAAAAGATGTTGTACATTCTAATTCAACATCAACAAACCCATCACTAATACCACCTAATCACGAGGCTGGACAAAGTCGTCGTCTTACACATATCCGTAACTTGGCATGCAATATGCCAGTTGAGCATAGGGCTATGCAAGAAGTCATTCGTGAGATTATACAAAATTCATATTTTTTGGCATCTTAGTTGTATGTCAATGTATACAAAATTACTAAGTTAATGTTTATAATATTAAATTTAGGTCTCCCTCCAACCTATCCAACTATAATGGCAAATGACTTTGAGGCTAGACCAAGTCATATAAATTCTGATATTAATAATGGTAAGTTTTATAAAATATATTTATAAAGCTTTCACCATGATTTTATATATATAGTTAAACCAATTGAGCATTTTATATTATTACATTGTAGTTACAGAAAGAATTGAAGGAGTTGAAAATATTGTTGAGCAAAACCAAGGGGAGGCCTACAGAGAACAAGGTTTATTACTCAATGCCACTATTTTTATTTTTATTTTCATTTTTATATCCTTCTATAGAGCTTTCACCATAATTTTCTATATATAATTACACCAATTGAGCATTTTCTATAATTACATTGCAGCTGTAGAGAGAACTGAAGAAGTTGAAAATATAAATGATCAAAATCATGGGGATGACTATAGAGAACAAGGTTCGTCACTCAATGTCACCATTTTCATTTCAATTTACATGTTTATCATTATCAATTTTATTATTCGTTATCAAGCTGCATATTCGAAACATTATTAATATTTTGCTTATTTCATAACATAATATTTGGTACAATTTTAATATTTTCTTTCACGACTACCATAACACTCTTTATCACTAATTTTTTCCTCAAAATAAAAATTAGGTGTTGATAACACATTCGATGGTACTGCACATGTAATAAATTATATGTGAGGCAGATACAATTGTGCAAAGGATTTTAAAGAAGGTATAGAGATCATTAGGTACCAACTACCACAACCAAAGACATGTCACTTTTGTAATGCCTGTTTGTTCCATCGAGAGACATCCTCGATGTGTTGCAAGGATGGAAAAATATCCTTCCCCAATATACCAATTTGTCCTGAATTTATGGAGCTCATTTGTGAGCAAACACCACGGGGTAGACATTTCAGGCAATATATACGGTTTTACAACAACATGTTTGCATTTATCTCAATGGGTGTGCACGTGGATGAAAGCGTGGCCTCAAATAGTCGAGGAATATATACATTTCGTGCCCAAGGTGCCATCTATCATAGAATTGGTAGTCTTTTACCACATACACCTCTAAGTGTACAGCACCTACAATTGTATATCTATGACACCGATCTTGAAATACAATGCAGAATGTCTCAATATGTAGAAGCTCATGAAGATATTGTGCGACTTATTCAAAGGATCTTAGACATGCACAATCCATTTGTGGAGAAATTTCGTCAACTATCTCGAAGTCCAAATTTACATCAGTGTAAATTCCTCATTAAAGAACAACCTCTAAACCAACCTCAATATTGCCTTCCCAATACTTCCCAAGTGCCAGCTATTATTGTAAGAGGAGAAGGAGCTAGTCATTTAAGTGGCATAGAAATTTTGGTTCAAACCTTTAGTGGTAATTTGATCAATGTTCAAGATACAACAGGATTTTATGATCCATTGCAGTACCCAATACTTTTTCCATTTGGAACATATGGATGGGATATCAACACACGTGATGCTAATAGAAATAAAGTGTCATGTCGCGATTATTATGCATACATCTTTCAGGTAACAGTTTTATTATTTTCAATCTATTACTTCAAAATGCCGCTTACATTATAAAATAACTGAACCTACATCTATTTTTACTAATGTCAAAGATTCGCAACGATGCTTTATCAATGATTTGGTTTGGAGGACGCCTTTCCCAACAGTATGTTGTTGATAATTATGTAAAAATTGAAACACACAAGCTTAGGTGGTTTGAGCACAATCAAGATTCTATTAGGGCAGATCTGTACCAAGGCAGATCTGTACCAAAGCTTACAATATGCTTTCAATGAAGGAGAGAGTGATACTGGTAATGTAAACTTTACATTTGAAATTTACATGACTTTATTAATGGCGAATTAGTATCAATATTTATTAGTGCCCCAACTTTTTCATGTTTTATATAGGAAATGTTGGACATAGAACCATTCTACCTTCATCATTTGTGGGAAGCCCGCGCGATATGATCCAATGATTTCAAGATGCAATGTCATTGGTTCAAAAGTTTGGGAAGCCAGATTTATTCATCACAATGACGTGCAATCCAGGATGGGAAGAAATCCAAAATGAGCTTTTACCTGCACAAACAGCACAAGATCGTCCAGACTTGCTTGCAAGAGTTTTCAAATCGAAATTTGAAGAATTGAAAGATGATATCATGGTCAAGGGGATTCTCGGAAGAGTTATTGTATATGTGCATCTTTGAGTTCCAAAAAAGGGGGTTTACCACATGCACACATGCTTATAATTCTCGATGAAGATGATAAATTGCATAAGTCAGAGGATTATGATCAGGTTGTTAAGGCAGAAATACCGTGTAAGGAAGAACAACCTCAGTTATATAAAACTGTACTGAAACATATGATACATGGCCCTTGCAGAGTACAAAATCCAAGATCACCGTGCATGAAAAATGGGTGATGTAAAAAAGGATACCCAAAGCCTTTCTCACTAGAAACATACTAAGGCAATGACTCATTTCCTGTTTACAAACGATATGATACTAATAATCCCGTGCCACTAAATGATCATTGCAGGATTATGGTAAACAACACTTGGGTTGTTCCATATAATTCTTGGTTACTGCTAAAACATAATTGTCATATTATGGTGGAAATATGTTGCAGTATCAAGAGTGTAAAGTACTTATATAAATATGTGTATAAAGGCCCAGATAGTGTCTCTATGGAAGTTAGGTAAGACCCAAATTATGATGAGGCCCAACAGTACATTGATGCAAGATGGGTATGTGCTCTAGAGGCATGTTGGAAGATATTTTCTTTTCCTATGTATCGAATGTACCCTACCGTTATTCATTTGCAAATTCATCTTCTAGATAGACAACAGGTACGCTTTAAACCACATGAACCTATTGCTAATGTTTTGGAGCGAAGTAAAAAGACAATGCTTACTAAATTTTTTTATATGAATATGATTGATCACGATGCACAAAATTATGCATATAAAGAGTTTCCAGAGCATTATTGTTGGGATTATAAAAACAATATATGGACACGAAGAAGATCTCATAAAAAAGTAGTGGGAAGGATATATACTATTTCACCATTTGATGGTGAGAAGTTCAATCTGCATGTTCTTCTTAATCATGTAAAAGGGCCAACAGGATTTGATGATTATTGACGTCAATGGGATAACCTATCCAACTTTTAAGCGAGCAGCTAAACAAAGGGGTTTACTAGAGAATGATAATAGCATACGACAGTGTTTGCTTGAGGCAAGAGACATTCGAATGTCGTCAGCTTTAAGAAGATTGTTTGCAACAATATTGGTATTTTGTCTACCAACTGGAGTGAGAGAATTGTGGAATGAGTTTTGCTCATATATGGTAAAAGACTATCCATCAACATCTGTTACAATAGAGACACGTCGTACAAATAAACTTCTCAAGGATTTAGGGGCGTTACTCTTGCAACATGGAAAGCACATTACAGAGTATCATTTGCCAATATCAACTGGAGAATGTGACAATGATTCAGCTGTACCAAGACTCATTCAAGATGAACTAACTGTTCCTAATGTAGATGAAGAACTCACTTTAATTGAAAAGTTGAATAAAGACCAGAGAGTTGCATATGAGAAAATCATGATAGTTATTGATCGTAAGGAAAGCATAATATTCTTCGTTAATGGGCCAAGGGGAACTGGAAAAATGTTTTTGTATCGCACAATATTGGCAACCTTGAGAAAAGCAGGCCACATTGCAATTGCCACAGCTACATCTGGCATAGTAGCAACATTACTCCCTGGTGGAAGAACAACGCATTCCAGGTTTGAGATTCCTTTAACTCCCGATGCTTCATCTACTTGCTCAATAAGTAAACAATCAGACTTAGCTGAACTTATTAGACGTGCCACCATAATTATTTGGGATGAAGCCCCAATGGTGAATCGACGTGCACTCGAATCTTTAGATAGAACATTTAAAGATATTATGAAAGTAAATTTACCTTTTGGTGGGAAGGTGCTAATTTTGGGTGGAGATTTTTGTCAAGTACTTCCGGTTGTTCCAAAGGGTACAAAGACAGAAATGATTAAGACATGCATAGTCAAGTCCCCATTATGGAAAGATGTCAAAGTGTTACATTTGAAGCAGAATATGAGGTCTATCAACGATGAAGAGTTTGCTGAGTATATACAACGCATTGGTGATGGGAATGAACCATTTATAATGGATGATTTGATTAAACTACCCCCTTCAATGGTAATGCAATGGGAGGGTCAGCATTCTATATACAACTTGATTGATCAAGTTTTTCCAAGTTTGCAAGAACATGCCAATGATGCAAGACATATGGTTGATAGGGCTTTGCTAACACCTATAAATGATGATGTTGAATAAATTAATGCAAAGATAATTTCTTAGTTCCCAGGAGATGAGTTTATGTTACATTTTTGATGAGGTTGAAGGAGATACGCAGCATCTATATCAACAAGAATTCCTAAATTCTATATTTCTAGGGGGTTTACCACCACATATATTAAGGCTAAAAAAGGGTGCTCCAATTATGTTGCTGCGCAACATAGATCCAAAAGCCAGATTGTGTAATGGTACAAGATTGATATGCCGTGGATGTTTTAACAACATAATTGAAGCTGAAATTTTGATTGGACAATATGTGGGTACACGTGTTTTCTTGCCAAGAATCCCTTTGAAGAAAACAGAAAATGTACACTTGCCATTTGTAATGATCAGACGACAATTTCCTGTATGTTCAAGCTTTGCACTTACAATAAACAAAGCACAAGGTCAGACAATTCCAACTGTTGGAATTTATCTTCCTGATCATGTTTTTAGTCATGGCCAATTATATGTGGCGTTGTCAAGGGGAGTCTCCCAATCCACCACTAAACTATTGGTGCAAAAAGGAACAATACTTGAGGAGGAAGGTGTTCACACAAGAAATATTGTGTATAAGGATGTTTTGTTCCCTTCATCATAGGTATTAATTAACAATTGAAAAGAACTGTCTTACATATAAATTTATTTTAATAATTTACAAATTTTAATGGTTATGCGGTCTACGTTTTAATATTTTATTTCTTGATCTTTTTTATGGATACAATTAATTGGTAATAGGAAGGATGCCCAACTCAAATGTGAGGATTGAGTCCACTATGCTAAGTAATGGAGTGCATGCTGTTCTTACTACTCATTGGGAAAATTAGAAGGATGATCAATCATAATTAAACATGGAGGCCATTGATAACAAGGTACATTTCTTTTTAATGAAATCTTTAATCAACATCCCTTTCTATTGTTTTATCAAAATTAATATTAAAAATGTCATGCTGCGTATGGGTTTGGTTCGTAAATTGGAAATTTATTCACCTAGTTGGGGATTCACTATTCGAGCTAACGAGAAAGAGCTTTGGAAAGAAGTGAAACGAGTTTTAAAGTCACAAAAATTGGAAAGGTTTGTAACGGTATTTTTTTAAAATAGGAAAATAACTAATTGATAGTCTTAATATACAAACAATTTTTTTTCTTCATTTTGAAGTTCCAAGATCAAAGACAAAAAACAAATCAATGTCAAGAAGAGCAATGAGGTGCGCAACATCCATAAGAATAAAGACAAAGGAAAAATGAAGGACGATGTGATCTCTAACACTCATGCCAACAGAGACAAACAGAGAATGAAAATCAAGGACAATGTGGTTTCCAACATTCAGGAGAAAAAAAAGATACGAAGAAAAAAAACCAAGGACGATGCAATTTTCAAGACCCAAAATAGTAAAGAAAAACAGAAAATGAGAGTCAAGGACGATGCAATAATAAAGCAGGTACAAATCATTACCACGTCTACTTTAAAATAAAAAAAATTGGTAATTAAATGATAGTACTTCAAGTCCCAAGCTGAAGTAGACCATTTCACATACATGGAGCTATGCAATATCATCACAAGGTCAGTTCAAATATTTCATTTTACAAGTTTATGCTTGATATTTATTGTGCCTATTATTATTATGTACATTTTAAAGTCTCTATTAATAACACAAACTAACACATTTTGTATCATAGGTTCATGGTAAGTGCTGGTGGAAAGCAATTAGAATGTGGAACAAATAGCATTGCTCCACCAACTTCTCCACTGTAGCCGGCATAATATTAATAAGTTCACCTATTCCATGTTTCAAATGTAGTGCATTATTTTACAGTTTTACCTGATGTAAATATTTCAGTTTTCTACATTGATCCATCAACTTCTTCATAATAGCTTTTGTAAAGGTCATCACATGTATTTCATAAGTAGTTTTATTGTTACAATTTTATTATGCATTTTCAATATATGCATTATTTATAAGATTTTTTCAGAGGATCTTTTTTTCCTCCCCCTAAAGGTTAATACTAAATTATTGCATCATCTTCCAATCAATAACACGTTGATTACTGCATAAATAAAATTGGCAAAAATGGATAATAGTTACAGAATACTAGCCTCTGAGCACGTGCTCACGCGCGTGCTCAGAGACTCTTCTATTTTTTGGGTAAGGGTTAATTTAGAGCACTTATTATATTTTGGGATTACTAATTTTTCCAATCACCAAAAAAAACCAAGGAGTGTAATGAAAAATTATTTCACCACACATAATTTGCAAACAATCTTATGATAAAAATGAGTATTATGTGCGTGAACTAATTTTTCATAACACCCCTAGGTTTTTTTTTTTATGATTGGAAAAAGTAGTAATCCCAAATTATAATAAATACTCTAAATTAACCCTTACCCAAATAATAGAAGAGCCTCTGAGCATGCGCGTGAGCGCGTGCTCAGAGGCTAGTACAGATAAAAGATGTTCCTGTAAAAAATAAAATAAAGATGTTCTTATTTTTTAACTACGTGAAGTGAGATTTCTTAGAAAAATGTTCTAGATAATATGGGTAACCCATTGATCTTTTTCTAGCTAGCATTTTTTAAAAATACTTATCTAATTTTTTGGGATGAAGTCTCACACTCACGTGAATAAAGAAATGATAATTAGTAAATCAAAATATTTAAAAAAAAAAAAACCATTAGTAAATCAAAATCAAAATTAGATATTTATCAGTTATCAATGAAGAAGTGATGATCAATAGTTTTTTTTTTAGAGGATGATTATAAGGAGTTGATAAGAACAAATAATCTGTTTACTTGTTATTTACGTAAAAATTATAACTTGGTGTAGTCACTTGGCGCAACCACTGCTTCTAAACGTAACTATCATGATATGATATATGACTAATCACTAACTAGTGCAATGCATGCGTTTTTTTTTCTTTTTTCTTTTTTTGATAGTAATGCACTAACTAATTGAAAAGCTATATATATATAACCAAAACTTAGTTATGGAGAACATTATCATTGATATTCAGTTGTCTTATTGCATAATTAAGGGGGAAAAAAACATAAAAAATAGTGACTATAATAAAACCAATGGAACTACTAAAAAATAATAATTAAAAAAAAAGAAGACAGAGACTATAATAAAACCAATGGACGTACTAAATACTTTTGTCAATAGAAATAGTTAAGCCATATCATCCAACTAACACCTCCATTTAAATTATCATCTCCAATCACCATTTTCCTCCATTTTTCCACTATCAAGTGCCCATAGGTGAGCTTCTAAAGCCCTTTGTAAATGTGAGATAGTGTAACTTCTTCCATAGCTACACCATCCTCCTTTTTATGTTGTAAATGCCATTTCTATATATGAAAATCTCTTTGTTTTGTTCTTTTATTTCCATAGTTCTTCCATTCTTGTTATATCTTTATGTTTGTATCTCTTTTGTTAATGCTCTTTCTTTCTCACCCTTTTAATCTTTTTCTTTGTTGTCTTCTCTCATTAAATCCCTGGGGTTTAAAGGGGGAAAACAAGTCAACACCTTTGATAAACCTTCATTTTCCTATCTAAATGGCATGTGGGGGACTGCTCTCTTATGCATGGCCAACCTTAGTGGGAAAATGAAGATTTAACATAGGTGGGTTCTCCTTAAATGAATCTTAAATTTGTTTCAAGCATGAAATGTGGGTATGCTTCCGGGAATTGGGATAGATTCATTCAAAAGAGGAATTCCAAGACTCCCTTTTTCTATCATGGGGGAGAATCCACAAGCTTGGTTCTTACATATTTTAGGATTTCTTTAAGGAGGATTGTTTTTAGAAAAAAAAAGGTTTTTGATCCTAATCTTTAAATCTTTTTCATTGTTGTCTTCTCTATTTAAATCTCTAGGGTTTATAGAAAGAAAACAACCCAACAACTTTGTAAACCTTCATTTTACTAACTAGACCGTATATGGAGGAATAGCCTCGTACACAACCAATCTTAGGGGAAAAATAGAGATTTAGCATAGGTGGGTTTTTCTCAAATGAATCTTGAACTTGTTCCCAAGCATGATGTGGGAAACCTTCTAGAAATTGGGATAGGTTCACTTGAAAAGGGGTTCTCAAGACTCCCTTTTCTATCATGGGAGAGAGCCTACACCCTTGGATGTTACAAGTTTTAGGGTTTATTTAAAAGGGAATTTTTTTTAAAAAAATTTTAAATCATGCTTTTCAAATTATGATCTTCTTTGTAAATTGTCTTTATTTTCCAGTCCCATAAATTATGTTCTTGTTTATAAAATGTCTTTATTTTCAAGTCTTTTAAATTATGTTCTTGATTATAAATTGCCTTTATATTCAAGTCCTTTAAATTCTGCCCATAAATTGCTTTTACATTTAAATCCTTTAAATAATGTTCTTCCTTGCTTTTAATTCATGTCTTTTGTCTTTAAAGTTCTCTTTATTTTCCAATTGATACATTTGTTTATGGTTTCCAATTTAAAAATATGGACTTTACAATG
This sequence comes from Castanea mollissima, assembly GCA_014183005.1. Lineage (NCBI taxonomy): Eukaryota > Viridiplantae > Streptophyta > Magnoliopsida > Fagales > Fagaceae > Castanea > Castanea mollissima. The sequence goes on along the minus strand of JACAVU010000006.1, from coordinate 22,814,518 downwards.
CCCAAAAGTCAACAAAAGCCATTTCACCAAATTCACATGGGATCATAAAAAGTTGAAATACTAAGAGAGTAGATCGAAAACAATTGTAGAAAATAGAAAAGAGAGTAGAATACCCATGGTAGTTCGTTTGGAGACTTTGTTACCCAGTTTTATCCCTTTCTCCCATCTCACTTTGTCAAAAGAGAAGAAGCTGAGCTTTGATTCAACACTACACACGACACAAACAAACCCACATTATATCATCATCACTATAAGAAATATAGACTTTGCAGTGGAATATAAACAATCAGTTTTTTGGCATACCTTTCTTGGCCTAAACCGACGATCACACAGAAGTTTTGAGATTGTTAAATGCTGTCTAGAGCTAGCCTCCACGGAGACCAGCTATTCAAACACGTTTTGAATTCTAGTTTGTATAACCCACAAACCAAAAACATTTATCGACGGTGTTACACACTACTAGAGTGATGTAAACATAACCCACAACGTAAGAACCTCACAACACTCTGTAAACACTATGAGAAATGTAGAATTCATTCACAGTACAATGGGTACCACTCTTGGTGTCTATATACACACCACTCCATTAATATTGAGAGGGATAGTGGACTTAGTGGAGTATAGTAAAGGTCCAAACCATTACTCCATAATTCCTGGATGTTACAATTATCCTGAGATATACAGAGGAATATGCCCAGTTTGGGTGTCCTTTCATATTCTTTTCAGTTTCTAACATCTCCCACTCATCCACTGTGGGCATAGCGCTATTATTCATCTCTCAATGTGTTTCTTAGTGTGTTCATACTGGCAAATATGTTGTGTAACCGCCGAGCACACCTAAAAAACATATTTGGGAGCACTACACCAAATCTTATACCAAGACCAGCATAGCAACATCCCTAAAGTGTCTAATTATGCCCTAGACATATATTAACACATCGAATCAAGCATCTCTAACCCCTCTTGAGTTTAATACTCAGACTTATGTTGGATTCATCGTAACTATCTAGATGTATTCACGATTATTTCGCTACTATAAACGCTATAACTTGTCGACATTGATTATAAATATAAGGATGTGTTACAAAAATAGTCTTCCCTTTGCACTCATGCCCTTTAACTTTCGTCCAACCGCTTTCCCAACAATGTCCCTTTAGACCGAATCCAACATGGCCACAGGTAACATGCCAAAGTAGCAGACATCAAAACCTTAGCTTCATGACATAGTCAAAGATAACAAGGGCATAAGTAGGATCTTAATGAAAGATCCATGGGACTCACACGGTGAAGAAGTAGGGATTTATTCTTTCACCTCCACTTTTGATCGAGCAAGCACATGTAGTATGAAATACATGCTACAATGGAGTTCTTTTAAGAAAGAGCGTATGTCTTAACTCAATACACCGTACAAATCTTAGTCTAGTCACTACTCAAGTGGCTAACTCGAGTCCTTTATTCACTTGCCACCTCAGGCATCAAATTAAGGTCTCACATCTGGTTAACCACAGGCTACATGGATCATGGGCTATCCATGTACTGTCTAGTTAAGATAAATATATTATAGACCTCATCTTAGTTCCAACTAAGGCGACATCTATTTGTGTCAACTATCTATATATGCTACATAAGCATTAAATGACACAATGTCTCATCTCTGCTCACTACTCGAGCACCAGAGGCGATTGCTAGTGTGAATGAGCCGACCTAAATCTGCCGACATACCTTTCATACCACAGAACTCATCATATGGTATATGTGTGTGTAAACATACGTATTATTAATAGAATAACATCATATGCATTTAAAAAAAAATATCCCAAAAAGGTACAATAAATGGTAACTAAAAACAACATATCATCATATTCTATGTAGCCTTAACCTCCTAACATGAGCTTGAAAGGCATCCCTTCCTATAGGCTTTGTTAGTGGATCAACAATCATAAGGCTTGTAAAAATCTGTTTTAGAACCACTTCATTATGAGTAACTATGACTCGAATGTAGTGATATCGTATATCAATGTGTTTGGTTTTACCATGATACTTAGAGTTGTTAGCATAGGCAAGTGTTGTCATGCTATCACAATGTACCATAACGGGATCTAAGGCATCCTTGACAACCTCAAGATTTTGAAAGAACCTCTTCAACCAAATTGCTTCCTGAATAGCCGTTGGACATACTACATACTCAGCTTCCATAGTTGATAATGCTATACAGGGTTGTTTCTTACTACTCCAAGTGTTGGCGCCATTATCTAGCAAGAAAGCATATCCAGATGTAGATTTGCGTTCATCTAGGTCACTATTCCAATCAGCATCACTATAGCCAATCATACGCAAATTTGAACCTTGATAACAAAGAATGTAGTCTGCTGTCCCTTTAAGATACCTTAATATCCTCTTGATAGCTTTCCAATGAGCAAGTCCTAAATTAGACTGAAATCTACTAATTAATCCAACAACATAACATATATCAGGCCGAGTACACATCATTACATACATCAAGCTTCCAACTGCATTAGCATAAGGAACACAAGCCATCTTTTCTTTTTCATCTTGAGTCTTAGGACACATATCTAGGCTTAAGCTCTCATTTTTGCAATTAGAGTATCTACAGGTTTGCAATTATGCATTTGGAAACGCTCAAGAACTTTCTTAATGTAGGTTTGTTATGATAAACCTAAAAGTTTCTTTGAGCGATCTCTGAGGATTTTAACCCCCAGAATATAATTTGCCTTACCCATGTCCTTCATCTCAAAGTTAGAGGACAACCACCCTTTTGTGGTGATAATCATTTCCATGTCATTACCGGCCAATAATATGTCATCAACATACAATGACAAAATAATGAAACTTCCCTTGGATCATTTTACATAGACACAATGATCTTCTTCGATCATCGTAAACCCATTCGATAGAACAGCTTGATAAAATCTCAAATACCACTGTCTAGATGACTGCTTTAAACCATATATGGATCGCTTAATTTTGCACACTTTGTGCTCTTGACCTTTGGTCACAAAGCCAATAGGTTGATCCATATAGATTTATTCATTTAGTTCTCCATTGAGAAAAGCTGTCTTAACGTCCATTGGGTGTACGTAATTCCAAAATCAAGTTTGCAATAATGGTCAGAATGAGTCGAACAAAGGCAAACCTCACAACCGGAGAAAAGGTTTCCTTATAGTCAACACCCTCCTTTTGAGTGTATCATTTTGCCACTAATCGAGCTTTATACCTTTCTATTAACCCATCCGCCTTGTGTTTGATTTTAAGAACCCATTTGTTCCCAATTGCTTTTCAACCTGATGGTAGGTCTACCAGATCCCAGACCTGATTAGTTCTCATAGACTTCATTTCATCATTCGTTGCTTTCATCCACTCATCACTAAAAATAATTAGAGATACAAGTTAGTGTTTGTCATTGATGAGGTATGAAACGGGAAGTGTTTTTCTCGTTATAGTTGAACCATCCTTAAGAATCTGAGATATAGTGCTTAATAATTTATTACTTTGAAACAAATAAGGGTTAACATTCATGCTTTAAGTGTTTTCCTAAAAAGAAGGACAAAATTTAGCTACAAAATTAGTTATAATTTAATATTATAACCTTACTCAATATCTTTTTATTGGAAGTGAATTTTGACAAATCCACTATTGGACTACATCTTTTTCTTATATCCTCCATGCTTGCAAATTAAAAAAAAAATAATTAAAGATCAATAGCTATGTTATCAATAAATAGTTTAAACTACAAGTTTTTATAATTTAAAATTGTGCATAAAATATAAGTTTATACATCTTATAGTAAATAGCTATGTTATCAATAAATAGTTTAAACTACAAGTTTTTATAATTTAAAATTGTGCATAAAATATAAGTTTATACATCTTATAGTAAATAATATCCGATTAACACAAAATTTGACATGTGATTTTAAATAAAAACTAAACTAAAGTTTTATTTTTTAAATAATATTAACTTCCAATGTGGAAGTGAATATATTCTATTTTGCACCAATGACTTGGTAGACGACATGGCTAAGTTGCAAGTACAGTTGTTTGACTATTGCCCATATTATCCACCAGAATCTCACCACGTGTATAGAGAGCCTCGATCCCCATTCGCCACTCGTTCTAAATTGTCTTACCCGTACTACATGACTTGACCAAATGCCACCATAGTCAAGTAGCTCAACCAAAACCAACGGTCCAGATTCATTTACGAATTACACGTGTAGGACATAGATGATTGTAACCGTTTCTCTTTCTCACGCGATTTTACCAAGTTTTTATTTTTTTTATTATATATATATTCCCCTCTCTGAGAAAAAATCGAGTGCTCCTCACACACAAACATATCCTTTTTTTTATTCTCTCTCTCTGTGAGAAACATTCACTACAGGTGTGGCTTCACCGGAAAATTCACCCACTTCCGACCAGATTTCAACAGTCTGGTCAGTTTCTTGGTCATCGTCGAAGGTACCGATTGTCAATTTTCTTTCTTTCTAATTCTCTATTTCTAGGGTAATCGTATTTCTATTACTTATTTGTAATTGAAAATTGAAATTTCATGTTCAAAATTTTCATGTGTTTTTTGCTGAAAAATTATATCAGTTTAGGGTTTTGTTTTGAATATGAATTTGTAAGAGATTTTGATACAATGTTTCATTTTGCAATTAATTAATTTTTCAATTAATTAATTTGTAAGAGATTTTGGTTTTACCATGATATTTAGAAACTGATAGCTAAAACTCGTTCGTCACCTAACCATTAACAACCGGGATGATGACCCATACAAATACGATCGTTCAATCCTTTAGATGACTAGTGAGTGGTGAAGGTATAGTTTAATTAAGGAAAATTTGATTCTATAGTGATTCATCTTTACCCACCAACCCATGTTCTTAAGTTATGGGCACAAACTTCAATAATTACACCATTAAGAGCATTAACATCCGATTTTTATAAAATATCTTATTTTAACATCTCAAAAGTTACTTTATTTATTATACCATACCATTTTACAACACACCAAACATCCCAACTTTTATATTCCTATACAACATATTAAAATAATATATCTATATAATAAAATATACAACCCAAAACAAGAAAAAATATTATTTAAATATTCTTGTGAGGCAGGGAGAGAAAGAAAGAGGAGATGCTTTTGAAGTGAATGAATAAAAAATATTATTTTAATTTTGCAAGTGAGTTACAATACCATTATAAATTTAAGATAATACTATAGCACGATTGCAAGACCAATTAATGGGCTATTGTTGTGCTTTGATGCTAAAATATAGCATATGCAAAACCGAGTATAGATGCTCTATTAACCCCACTCATTCCATCATGTTATAGTTAAGGAAGATGGGAAAAATAATCAGGACAAGCAGTGGCAAAGCCAAATTTCTTTTTTTAGGAAGAGCCAAACTATATATATGTGATGATTGATGCTCAATTTAATTTTAGTTCTATTTATAATTTTAGGCATTGATTTTGTTTTTGTTTTATTTGGTTATAAGATTGAGCTTTTAGATTCAGTTTGCTATAATTGATTGCATCATTGTGATGCCCTCCAACTATTTTTCACATTGTTTTGTTGAATTAAGAGCAGTTCTAGTGCCACAACAAAAGGCACAACTTGTGTCACAACTCACCCATGTGGCGAGTTGTGGTTGGTGGAGGGTGTCCCCACATGGACCCACTATCACCCCTCCACCAACCACAACTCGCCACATGGGGGAGTTATGGCACAAGTTGTGCCTTTTGTTGTGGCACTAGACTTTTTCTTGATCTAAAATCTCATGCTAATGGTGTTAATGATGAGCAATGCTATAAGATCTTGAAATCCAAGAAAGTCTAGACTCTTTCTTATTTTCTTTTTTCTTCTTTTTACTCAAAACCACTTGTTAAAACTTTCTAACTTAAAATTGTTAACGTGCAGGTTCATAAAAATTTAAATTAAAAAGAAAAAGAGAGAGAGAGAGAGAGAGAGAGAGAGATGAGGCTCTAGAAGAAGGACGCTTAGGTCAAGGTTGTCAAGTGGAATGCTATCAAAGTATTGAGGAACTTTGATTGCCCTTGCAATAACAATTGGATTTTATGTAGATTACATGCCTAGAATAGAGAATTAGAGATAGAATGGATGCAATCGTGTTTTGAAAAGCAAGGTGAATTATTTGAAAAATACATTGGAATGGGAAGTGGATTTGTGTAGTGATGCTGATTGATTCAACATTTAAATTGAACTTGTATGTTTTTGTTCAATCTCTTATTTACTTCTTGCTTTTTTGACATCTAGGTTTAAAAAGAATAGATAAGGTTCTAGAATGATATTTGGGTTAGGTTTTGAAAATCCTTCATTTTGTGGTCTCTTCAAATTTTGGTCTATTTTATTAGAGTAATATTACAGCCACAAGCTATTTGACAACATTTTTACAAAATTTTGATGTGGCCAACCTCTTATTGGTTTTCATCTAGGCTCACTATTAATATCACTTTTTTCATTTACCAATAATCACTTATCACATTAGCTGTTTGTAAAATAGTTTGTATCTCTAGCATTATTCATTTTATAATAGCCTTTCCATGCATTTAGATTCCTTTATACAAATGTTATTTTTCATTTATTAACTAAATTACTTTTAGATTAATGTGGAGTTAATTAATGATCATTCCCTAATTGTATTTCTCGTTTCACTATATATCATGATCATTGTACCTTCAAGCAAAACAAATATGTGATTTTTATCAAGCTATCACGTATATTGCAAGAGTTAGCGATTAGTAATTTATATAAACTTATCTATTTTTATTATACCTTAAATACACTTTGATTTTATGTGCTAATTATGGTATAGGAGTAATTAGAGTGGAACTAATGATGCATTAGTCATCTATATAATTGCATTACACTTTTTAAGGAAATATCTAGGTGGCCATTATTTAAATTTATAACTTAAACTTTTTTTTTTACCAAAAATATAAGAGAGAGTGGAGAAATCTAAAATGCAAAGCCGGCCATGCCCCCACACCCCTGCCCCCCACCCCCGGCGCGTGATGATAAGCTAGATAGGCCAAGCTCTTATAAAAATTCCTACACTTTATGGATTTGAGTGAAAAATCCGAAGAATTTCTCTATTTTCATTTTCTTAGGTATTTTGTGAGTTCCAAATTTAAGCATTAAGAAACTGAGGCTGGCATGATATAGGTACACTCCAATAATGTGATTTATTTATGTAAGTCTTCCAAAGTAGTTGTTTGAATGAGTGGCCCATTAATTTTTTGTGTCCTCTGATAGTGTGATTCCATTTATCCCTTGAGTTGGGATGAATGCAAAATTTTGGAGAAAAAAAAAAAAACCCCTCATCTCACATGTGAGTGGTCATATGTAAAAGATTGCGAGAGAAGTCACCTATCCTCAATTTATTGGAGAGGTTGATTCCCAAACTCAAATTCGCAACCAATCACTTTTGGTGGAAGAGTATATATTTGTTTAATTTTATAAAAGAAATTTGGAAATATATATATAAAAGAGGATTTCTATCTTTAGACTGGACTTTTATGTGATTCAGAAATACCACTAAACCTTAGATTTAAGGGGGGATAAACTTGAGGACAACCCGATAAATATATATATTTCCAACTCCACTTAAAATACCTACAAAATAAGACACTCTCCTACTAATTTATGTCTTTAAAACAAATTTATCCAATTTTTTTTTTAAAAAAAGTTTATGACAATAGACCAAATGTGTCATTTGAGTTAATGATTGCAAGAAGGGACCATATGGAACGGGGAAAAGTATTGAATATTTCAGGAGTTCTATAAATGCATATTCCCCCCTCTCATATAAATTATGAGTTCGACCATAAATTTAATTAGTGAGACTCACAATTATAAGAGAGGGGAAAGTACACATTTATAGTACTTTGAAAGTAACTAATAATTATTCTAGGTATGGAACCAAATAGTACCTCACAAACATTTCCTTTTTACTGAAATAAAGAAAGCCTTCATATGTATAGTGCTTATTACTTTGCTTAATTAAAAAAAGAAAAAAAAAAAAAGAGTAAACATTCATAAACAAATTAAATATTTATTTTGAAATAAATTATAAATCTTTCTCCAAAAAAAAAAAAAAATATAAATAGTCATTAGAAAAGCCTCATGCCGAATCCTCCCTGAATTTAGTCAACACCATTTGGGTCATCCATGCTATATTTGACATGGAGTACTGGAAATTAGTAATATGTGAAGCAAGCTTCAGCAACTGGTCATCAGATTCAAACCATAAAGCTCCTTGCAACCCTGCATAATTGTCTCTAAATTCTTCCTATCAATGCGTCCATTCCTTATATGCAATTGCTTTATATTTGGCAGAAAGATGACAATGGCTGACGCTGCTTCTCTCCCAATATCTGCCCCAGCATCAATCTCTAAATGACAGAAATTCTTGCAGTGAAGGCTGATTTCGTCAAGTACCTTTGGTTTCTTTTCCATGTTAGTGCTATACGGTACTCCAAGTTTCAATAGTTCTAGATTTTTCCACTTATCATTTCTGGCAAAACGAATGAATGAAAGTTCCCCATCACAGATGGCAAATATAAAGCCTTCAACGCAGGGCACCTGAAAATAAAAATGAAATAAGAAAATGGTTTCTTCAATATCTGGCTATAAGCAAGATCGGCTAATCTTCCATACCATGACCTATCTCTTAAAAAGATTAGGGAAGCAGCAAATATGTTAAAAAAAGTAAATTAATGTTTTTAAATCATGCAAATTAAGTTTGAAAATTCTCAATTTGTAATATACCACTGTTAGTGAGTCAGAACAACGTTGCTAACCAGCCTCTTAGAAGTAACCACTTAAACCATGCGCATATCAATGAAGCCAAACCCCATAATTCAACTTTCCGGTAAAAGATCTTTTCTTGACATTAAGTATCTTATAAAAAACGATAACTCTAACAATTTATTTGTTCTTAACAAGAGAGGATAGGTTTATTATATATATAAAATTAATTAATTAAAAAATGAAGGGAATTTCTCACAAATAATTGAAGTGATTGGGTCTCAAGTCTTAGAGTCGATGTTTTACTATCACGAAGTACTCATACTGAAAATTATGAAGATCCCTCTTGAAAGATTTTTCAAATTCAAGGGGAGTTCATTTCAGTATCTTCCCCCAAATTATTATAACTAACAATAATTTTCACAAATTTCATCATAAATATGAAATATAAACAAATAAAAGTTTTATACAAATAAAAAATTCCTAGAAATTGAGATTGAAGAAAATTATTGTTTGTTATTATCAAAATACTGTCTCAATTCATCCTATTTCATCTGATCCAGGATGTGATATGGTGCATATCATAGCTTGTATAGTTTGTGTACATGTAGAATCGAGTGTGTAAAAGTAAATGAAACAAAGTCAATAATACATTGTGAGCAGTTGAGGATGTGATAAAACAAACATTTTTAGATAATTAAGGCATAAGTCTATACAACTCACTCGTCTGCTAAATATCTAAACACCTTGTCTAAGCACGAGGTAGGAAGCATGACCGTAGTAGCATTTACTTGACTACTATTGATTATTGACTTCAAATACTCATCCACTAAAGGCAACTGAAGAACAAATTCTAGAAAATTAATAATTTTCTAGCATGAAGGATCAGTGCTTGCTATATACCATGACTTGCACACAAGAGGAATGTCATATAGAAGTGACTCCGTGCCCACTCTTGAAAAAATATTCACCAAACAATCCCTTTCCAAATCCTCCCATTTTTTTCCAGCGATCTATAACATTAATTTTCCAATACAAATACAAAAATATAAAAAGAAGAACCATGAATGAGATAGCATAGTGTAGAGATTGTACTTGTTAAACTGAGAACTATTTGAGGGGGGGCTATACTAAAACGGAAGAGTAAATTCTATACACAAAAGAAGGATTGGTATCAAAATCCAAATCCCAAATATCTCTAAAAAATAACCAAATCCCAAATATCTCTCAAAAAATTATAAAGGATAGAGACAATTCTCATCTAAAACTCTACGGTTCATATTTCTAAATGTTGCACCGAACATATGTATTTATAGCAAGGGATGAGGGCTTTGCCGTGGAGCACAATACTGATGTTGGTAAAAAATAAAAAATAAAGATGTTCCTATTTTTTATAACGTTTATTGTGTACATTCTCATTAAAAAGAAAAGAAAAGAAAAGAAAAGATAGTCTATTCTGTACAGACCTCTATATGGACAATACTTAAGTCGGTTACAAAGTCCACATGTACCAATACTGATGTTGATTTAAAAAAAAAAAAAAAAAGATGTTCCTTTAAAAAATAATAACTGATGGAGAATTAAGAATAGAACCAACTCCAGACTCGTCCAAAAGAGTCGTCCAGGTCTAGTAAAAATAAACGTCCTTAATAGGACGGTCGTCTATGGGCACACAGCTCGTCCATGGGTCAAGTCCCTTGAGAATTGAACCAACTCCAGACTCATCCAAAAGAGCTGTCCAGGTCTGGTAAAAATAAACGTCCTTAATAGGACGGTCGTCTAAGGGCACACGGCTCATCCATGGGTCAAGTCTCTGGATGACCCCTAACACTTGGAAAATTGCATGGAGGTTTTATCCATGGGATCCAGTAAATTGAACCACATGTCATTATTTCCAGGCATGAATTAACTTCCAACGATAGTTATAGGAAAAGATAAAATATTCTTACTCCTATAGTGGTAGTGGAAATTAACCTTGAATCCTTTGACCTCCTCAAACATAGGAGAAGTTACAATATAGGTAACCGCTTCAAGAACACACTATATAAACACTCACTCACATCAAACGATGGTAAGTTTTTACAATTCCTGAAAAGTTGGAACTCTAGAATTTAAGAGAGAGACTAACTTTAGCATCATAGGGTTATTGGCCGGTCCACCCCGGTCACCTTTAATTGTGTGTTATTCTTTTCAGGCCTTCCAAACAATCACTGGCCCTTTGAAGCCTGGGACATCCAGCCTACTAATTTTCTTTTTCATCATCAGTTGGCGCCGTCTATGGGCAGTAGAAATTTTGTGTTTTGTAATTTAACTTTCATTAACAAAAAGGGTATATGGTTCAAACAAGATCAAGGGCCACTAGCCCAGACCACCAAGAGAGTAGGGATGCTTCTAGTAATTCTCACTGTGACCGTTAGTTAGCACCTATCATGCAATCGCCTTCCACCCAACACATACAGTCTATGGCAACCACCATGGCAGAATTAACCCGTCAGAATCAAGAGTTGATTAGGGAGATTGGTCTAAGGAGGCAGCACCATGAAAGACACGCGTGAGGACAAGCCTAGAGTCAAGAAGATAGAGAAGAAAATGCTAAGCCTGAGAACCAGTCGAGGGGAACCACTTCATAGAGGGTACCACACTTGGAAAGGCAAATGGGCCAGATGAGGAAGGCTATGGACGAAATGAGGGAGAATATAAGAAGGGCGAATCCCGTAGATGATTTAGGTCATTGAACAGACTCCCTTTTCACCGCCTTCATCAACAGTCATCCCTTGCCTCCAAAGTTCAAGATGTCTTTTTTGGATTCATATGATGGAACGTGCGACCCGTATGATCATATTGCCACCTTTAAGACTACTATGCCCCTCTAGGGGGTTCAAGATGAGATTATATGTAGGGCTTTCCGTACCACCCTCAAGGGGCCAGCATAGGTGTGGTTCAGTAAGATACCTCCAAACACTATGGACTCGTTCAAAGAATTGAGTAAGTTGTTCGTCAACAATTTCATTGGAGGGTAACGACATAAGCGCTTCTTGTCTAGCCTGTTAACCATAGAGCAAGGGGAGAATGAAAGCTTGCGGTCCTTCATTACCCGATTCAACAGGGAAGCCCTGACGATGGATGACAAGTTGTTATTGGCAGCCTTCCATAATGGAGTTAACTCCAATTTATTCATTCATAAGCTTTATGAGCTAGAGCCACAAACCATGGCTGAACTCGTCCATTTGGCCCAAAACTTCATGAATGCAGAGGATACAATCATAGCCAAGAAAAGGAAGAAAGCAGAGCGCATAGAAGCGGATATCCCGTGCCATCTTGAGTAGGGTCCTCATCCAAAGAGGGCTCAGGTAGGAGAGAAAAAAGACAGAGATAACAAGAAAGCAAGTTCTTAAGCAAGGGGTCAGTAATACATGCCCCTGAATATGCCACTTGAGCAAGTACTTATGCAAATCAAGGATGACCCATCCTTGAAGTGGCCAGAGAAAATAAAAGGAGATCCTAACAAGCGAAATAGGAACAAGTATTGCCTCTTCCATAGAGATCATGGGCATGATACAGATGAGTGTTTTGATTTGAAGTAGCAGATAAAGAATTTCATCAAGCAACGAAAGTTGAGAAATTTTCTTGGACAAGACTACAAGGATAAGAAAGGCAAAGGTGGAAGAATCGTCACGACCCCTACTTGGAGAAATAAAAGTTATTATAGGGGGAACCTCGACAAGTCAATCTACCAAGTCAAAGAAGACATACCTAAAGGTGGTGCAAAACGTCCAACTGTCTAGATGATCTCCAAGGACAAGGGGAGCTGACGAGCAAGCCATTATGTTCACAGACGAGGATGATGAAAGGGTTTACCACCCACATGACGACGCTATTGTCATTACCTTGCTCATTGTTGATTATACGACTAAAAGGGTGTTGGTAGACAATGGGAGTTTAGCGGACATCTTATATTACCCCGTCTTCCAACAAATGAGGCTTGGACAAGATCAGCTTTGTCCTGTAAACTCATCCTTGGTAGGATTTGGAGGAATGAAAATGCAGTCCATAGGTACCATTACATTACCTGTGGTGGTCGGAGCGTATCCACAACAAATAACCAAAGAAGTAAACTTCCTTGTTGTTAATTGTTCATTGTCATACAATGCTATCATTAGAAAACTGACTTTAAATAGTTGGAAGACAGTAACATCTACCTACTATTTGTCAGTCAAGTTCCCAACTGAGTATGGAGTAGGTCAAGTACAAGGAGACCAATTAGCTGCCAGAGAGTGCTATCTAGCCATGTTGGCTATGGACGAGCATGTACAAATAATGAGCATAGACGAGAGAAGGATTACCACGAAGCCCACAGAAGTGCTGGAAGACATTCCTTTGGACGAGAGCAACCCCAAGAAGTTTACTAGGATTACGGCAAACATGGAAAAAGAGTCGAAGCTAAACCTGGTCCAGTTTTTAAAGAAGAGCCTTGATGTGCTTGCATGGAGTCACGAGGACATGCCAGGTATTGACCCAAGTGTTATTACCCATCGTCTAAACGTGTATCATTCCTCCAAGCCTATATGTTAAAAGAAAAGAATTTTTGCTCCTAAACGAGACAACGCCATTAAAGAAGAAGTCCAGAAGTTGATCACGGCAAAATTCATCCGAGAAGTTTATTACCCGAACTGGTTGGCTAATGTGGTTATGGTCAAGAAGGCTAATGGCAAATGGAGGATCTGTGTGGACTTCACTGATTTGAACAAGGCTTGCCCCAAGGATAGCTATCCATTTCCACACATTGACCAACTGGTGGATTCGACAACGGGTCATAAACTGCTAAGTTTTATGGACGCATTCTCAGGCTACAATCAAATAAGCGTGGATGAGGTGGATCAAGAAAAGACTTTCTTCATTACTAGTCAGGGGTTGTTTTGCTACAAGGTAATGTCCTTCAGTTTAAAGAACGTGGGGGCAACTTACCAAAGGCTGGTTAACCATATGTTTCGTCCGCAGATCAGATGGAATGTAGAAGTTTATGTAGATGACATGCTAGTAAAAAGTTTGGACAAGGATCAAGATTTTTTCTTTAAATATTCAATTTGATCTATAAGCACAAAAAATGCTTACATCATTTGAAAGTTCCTTATTCCAAACTTTTTATTTCACTAAAATTCACGGTTTAAAAATACTACAATGACTTTTTGCCCAAAAACGCTAAATCAAACGAGAGCTAAACCAGACTTCAGAAGTAATTTTTGTATTTTACTCTAAAAAAAATCAAATATATTTCTTAAACTTTTTTTTTTTGGGTATTAATCACCATTCCTTTATTCAAAAAATATGTGAAATGGTTTTGTTTTATTAGGGGTATAAATAAGGGCTTTTTATTAAGGAGGACAGTAGTCAAGATGACACCATTTCAAAACCTGAAATCACAGTTTTTTGTGGAGACTTGAATTAACAAATATAGTATTAGTGACACACTTACTTACACACTCATTGACACTCTCGAATAGGGATGTTAATTCAGGTTAGCGTGTCAGGTTCGTGTCGTGTCGAGGTAGGGGTATTTGACTAAATGACTCGACCCTAACCTGACCCATTTAATAATCGTGTCATGATCCTTCAACTCTAACCCGACCTGTTAATAAGGCGGGTTGACCTGATCCAACTCATTTGACACCTTTAATAAACAAGTCGTGTTGGGTTGACACAAATGTAACACAACCCATTTCAACCTGCATAATATTAAATATAACATCCATCTACAAATATATTTTTTTCATCCCAAAAAGCAGTGCATACATTCCAAGTCTTCAACCCATATTCAAAATAATATAGTTCAACAAAAATATAACATTCATTTATAAATAAATTCTTTACACTCCAAAAGAAGTGTATACACTTCAACCCAAATTCAAAATAACAAAGTTTAACAAAAATAAAATAATATAGTTCAACAAAAATATAATATTCTTGGAACTCGCCAAATGCTAAGTATCAATATTAACAGAATTTGAGCAAACAGTAGACTAATCCTAACTATAAGCACGATTATCATCCATAGATTCTTTGTTGATGTCCAAATTCATAACATCTTCCACAAGCTCAGCCAATTTCATTTGTGCAAGTTCTATGCCAAAAAAAAAAGTATTAGTAGTTTTAGGGTCTATAAAGTTTCAATTTCCAATTATATTGCTTGTAAATTTTTGTAGTTACTCACTTTTCTTTTTAAATTTAAAATATATGTTGGATATAAAAGATATTTGACAAATCTAAAATAAAATAAATATTTATTTGTTATACGAGTTAAACGGGTTGTGTTAGGTCATTTCGGGTTGACACAAATAAATTGGTGTGTCAAACATGTCTATTGCGAGTTACGCAGGTTGACTCGCTTATGACACGTTTCTTATCGTATCGCTTTCGGGTCGACCTGTTTATGGCCCAAACCCATTAAGGCCCAACCTTCACCCAAAAAAACCCGTGTCGGGTTCGTGTCGTGTTCGCGGGTTAGGTCAGATATTGACACCACTACTCTTAAAGTCTTGGATTATTCCTTTTTAGAAGAAATGGAAACGATGACAGCCACGCTTGGGCAGCTAAAGTGACAGCATTCCCCCAAAATGAGGGGCAAATCGTCACCGTTGACGCTGACTCCATTGCAAATGCTAAGCCCACCCGAATCAAAATCAGATACTATGAAAAGGGAATTTCAGATTGTCTCCACGTCACCCTTCAAACTTCCCGATGATTGGTTTGTTGAGTTTAAGACCCATCGCAATAACAACGCCTCCCCTGGCTGTGTTGACAAGGTATTCTCTCACACATTTTTTTAATTAATATATAGGGTTTATTTAGCTTTGTGCTTGTTGGAATTGCTTGACATTGTTAATGATGTATGCATGGTATGATTAACATGCATATTGATTGAGTGTATTTGGGATATTTTAGTAGGGTTTTAGCTAATGTTAATTTCTTGCTTCATATTGTTAGATCCTTTTGCTGATTTTAATTGAACAATGAATGAAATTTTGTTATTGAATAGAAGCAATGCTAGTAAACGCGTGCGCATACGTAGGTCTCTTGTTATAGAGCAAAGTGCAACCGCACACCTGATTGAAGTGAAAGTGCACATTTTTCAATTATGAAATTTAATAACTTAACATATAGTAAAAATTTATGTCAAAACTCAAAATTTGTGCATTTTACCTTTTAGGTAAGTACAATTGTGTGATGTTTTCAAGTTTGAATTTTATATATTTATACAGTTAATTGAAAACAATTAACAATGTACAATAATATAATAATACATAACCATGATAGTTATATCAAATGATGTATATGGTTCAATCAAGATACATCTAAAAATCGGAGACCAAAAGGCACAAGAGTAGTAAATTAGTCTTGTTTGTGTCTTTTGACATTTAATTTTTTTTTTAAATTATGTAATATACCACCTGAAGAGTAGTGGTTGTATAGTAAATTATGGTCCATGTCATTTCTTTCAAGATCAAGCAATTAATTTTAATGATTTGTATCTTTTTTAGCAATAAAGTAAGAAAGTGGGCGTGCTTTGTGCTTCTTCAAAAAGCACCAAAAAGCGAAGCGAAGCGCTCAAACCTTGGTGCTTTGAGCTTTGAGCTTTAAGCTTTAAGCAAGCATAAGCATGCTTTTAACAACATTGATAGAAGTTTACCATATGTTTGAGTATTCCCAAAATTAGTCCATCATAGATACTGGAAAATACCTTTTTTTATGTTAAGACTTAAGAGCCCAATTACTCTTAGATCTTTTTATTTTAAAAATTTTAAGGAAAGCACAAGAGATATAAATACTGGTTGAAAATTGTTGTTGTGTGTGTTATTTGTATATTATCATCAACATCATCATTACAAAAGTGCATTATATTTTTGTACATTAGAAAGTGCTTGCATTCAACTTCTGCCAGAACCAATTCTTTTTAATTCATTGCCACATCTTTATGATTATTTTTTTTAAGTGGTACATCATCCGGATTTCATTTAACATATTAAATTATTGAGGTATTATAAATCTAACAGTACTCATCGTCAGCTCAATTGGTACTTCCTTCTCTCATAATTATGGGATGGAGGTGAGGTTGTAGGTTCAAGATCCTTTAGGTGCGTAGTAATTTTAACTTTTTTTCTCTTAATGATAAGAATTGTAATTTATTAAAATTGGAAAAGCATATACAGGAAGAGATTTGAAAAATAGAAAGAAACAAAAGAAAGAAAGGAAAGCTAAAAGATTTAGCAATACAAATGCAAAGGTTGAGATGGTGGAAGGGTGTGTCGCCCATTTGAACATACTCCTGATATTCTAGTTGTTATTTTCTTTCAAAAACAACTTTTAAGACCCATATTGTTTGAACAAGGCATCCGCTGTGATGACAGTTCTTCTGCCATATATCATATGGTGTTAGTTTCTAGCTGCCTGCAATGATATAGAACCTGCAGATATCATGACAACCTAAATCTGCATGCGTTTTTTTTCTCTCTCTCTCTCTCTCTCTCTCTCTAAAATGAGATTTTTGCAACTCTGGTCATTTGTTATCATCCCTCTCCCCTGGTCCATCCAGTCCCTTGGGGATAGGAACGTGTTTCTTAATTTTGAAAGTTGAATATTAGGGCTGTTTTCTTTGGAAGTTCTTTAACTAAAATTGATAATGCATCTGATATTGCGCAGTATATTTATGAGCCTAGGACTGGACGGATGTTTCGTTCTCCGATAGCTGTTAAGGGATATCTAACAGAAGAGAATCAATATACACCTACACCTGAGCCAGTGAAAGCAGGAAATGAAAATACTGTGAGTTCTAAAAGTTACTTTACTTGGCAGATATGGATAAACAAGAATTCTGATAATAAAAGGACCTCGAATTCAGTTGATTTGTTGCTTTGAGGATCTTGTGGGTTTTTATTTTTTGAACTTTTGGTTGAAATTTGCTCACTCCAGACAAAAAAAATCACTATTGTAAATGCAGGAAATGTGCATGCTCATCTTCCTATCGAGGAAAAAAAAACACTATATTTAATCATTAGTTTAGCATATCAAGTACATGATGATGGGGCTTACTTCTTTTGTTTCTGGTAACATTCTCTTAAGTATATTACAAGCCAAGGGAATTGTTGGTGAAAAAGGTTTTTTTTTTTTTTTTTTTTGATAATTATATGACTTACACACCCATACAAGATTGAAAATTTGAATTCATGCTTCACCCCTTTCTTAGGGAGGGAGTGGAGATGCTTCCTACTTTTTCTTAAATCCGTAACCCGTTCTTGTGCTATACTAATTACTACATTTTACTAGAGCTATTTAGTGTGGTGGTGTAGGCAGGGAATTTGTTTGAAAGGGCAGGATAGCTTGAGGTGTCTATCATGATCATAAACAATAATAAACTTGCGACTCACCATAGAATGAGTTTCATTCAATACATCTAATATGTCGATATGTAACTTGATTTGATGTTTCTAAGCACTGGACCCATTTTTCCAAAATATAGTCAGAAGCAGCTAACTCTCCCTGTTATCTTGTTTCTTTCTTCTTTTTCCATAGAAGGTAACACATTAATTATTTGGCCCATTTGAATGGTCTCTTGTGATGTGATTCCCTTGCTTTGAAAGATGGTCCCTAGATTAGGCCTTAGGGTTTTACCCATTTTAATATGATTATAAGGTAAGTCTGTTCATGTTATGCATTCGAATTTCTACTGTTAAGCTTAATGGCTAGAACTGGGGAGCATAATTGAAGGGCATGAACTCTAAAACAGATTAAAATTGTTGGAACATTAACCAACTGAGTTCCTTTCAATCCCTACGCACCCATAGCAGTTAGGGTGTGGGGGATTAGCAAGTTCAAACATTTTTAGAAGTCAGATAGATTATTATTATTATTATTTTGGGGGTTTTGGGGGGGGGGGGGGGGGGGGGAGGAATGATTGGTAAAAACAAAAAGGCTAAAGTGCCAAATTATGAAGGTAAATTCCTCACTAATAATGCTGAAGCTGCTGCAGACGCAAATCGTGGTCCGCACCATCAAGAGCTCCTCACACTTTAAGCTGCCTGATGATTGGGTCATTGAAGAAAGCCCCCTAGCAATGCCAACTATGCTGGTATCATTAACAAGGTACTTTTATGTATGTATTAATGTACACTTATTTATCTATAAGGTAAATGGTATGCTTTATGTCTAAGCAAAATGCTTTATATTTATGTTGTAATTTTGTCACTACAGAATTCTTGATATGGGTTAAATTTTTGGTCACTTCACTTTTCACTGATCTTATATGACCATTTGAGGGGAATTTAGTATTGGCATTGAAAAAACTCTTGTTTGCTTAAAGTGTCTAGTGATGAAAAAAATTTGCTGGGAATATCTCAAATTATGCAAATGAATGTGAACAATTTCGATCTAGATTTGTGCCTGAATTGACTTCCAATAGACCCCAGGGAAAAAAAGTGTAGTAAAAAACTGTTGTTTTGCTTACCACTGTTTTCTGTTTCCTTTTAAAAAAAAATGAATATAAGATAAGGTTTAAATACCTCTTTATTTATCCTGGGTTGTAATCTCTAGTGTCAAGTACAATGACATTGGGCTTAAGATAAGAAAGTGATGCCATTTCCGAAATTTTAAGAGCATCAGCATCAAAAGGGCTAAATTCCAAATTTTAGCATAAAAAATCCATTTAGGCCCAAATGCTCCCTCCATTAAATATTGTAAAAAGTAAAGATTGTAAATATATATATATATACAATAGAGCTACAGTGCGGTTCTAAATGTAGAACCGCACTGTAGCTGAATGACAAAAAAAGATATTAATATTTTATACTTAAAGTTTTCTCTCTCTATGGTCTCTCATCTCTCTCTCTCTCTCTCATTCTGACTCTCAGTTCCTCACTCTCTCTCTCACAACAACTCCTCCCTCCTCACTCCCTCTCACATCTCTCTCGCTCGAAGCTTGCACCGGTGCTGAGTTTTGGATTTTGGAGGTTGGATCGACGTCGATCGATGGGCTGGGTTTGGATCGGCATCTTAGCGGGCTGGGCTGGGTTTGGTTAGCAATGGAGATCGCGGTGGGTTGTGATCTGTGTGGGAATGGGTTTTGGGTTGGTGGGTGGCGGTGGGTTGATTTCAATAGGTGTGATTTTGGTGGGCTACGACATGGTCAATGGATGCAGCGACGTTGGTCAGGTGTTGCAACGACTTGGGCAGTAGGTGTAGCAGCGTGGGTTTGGTGGTGCAGTGGCGTAGGATTCACCATGGGTTGCTATGTTTTTTTTTTTTTTTTTTTTTTTGGTGGTGTCGATGATCGGAGATGGTTTGATGGTCTGGGTTTTTTTTTTTTTTTTTTTGGTGTTGCCTGGTGGATTGTGGGTTGTTGTCTTTTTTTTTTTTTTTTTTTTTGGTGTTGACGGTAGATTATGGGTTGGTGGTAGTGGTGTCAAGTGTGTGTGGTGCAACAGTGGTGGTGATTGTGTAGAAATAATGTTGTGGAATATATTATTTTATTGTGTAGAAATATTATTTTAATGAGTAGAATAGGAAAATATAAGTTTGGATGTGGAAGTATTGTAAAATTGTATTATATAATTGATAAAGTAGCTTTTTAGATGGTAAAATAGAATAGAATTGGGATAAATGAATACTGATGCTCTAAGGTTTTCCCCAATAAAGGAATTGTCATCCCTATATAATAAAATATTCTTGCTAATGATGAGTTTCTAATAAATCCTGTTCTGGGCCTTTAGATAGTTGAGGGAGGATACCGCGGTTGCCTTCTTATGCTAACATGCATTGTTTATCCAATTATTTTATATTGAACAGTTGTTACATGTATTCCTCCAAAGTCTATGGCATATTGTACTTTTGGATGATCCATTGTCCTGAAAGGAAACTGTATAAGTTTGGTTCCAGCATACCTTCCTCTTGAAACCAGGCGATCAGGTTAGTGTGGGTTTAGTTATTGTTACTGTTTAAACAAGAATTTATTTTCACTTCTTCAATTCATAACTGCGTCTATCTGTGCTTCTTTTCCAGACTTCACAATATTGTGGTTTACGGAAAAAAAATATTTCCAGTGATATACATTCTCTGGACATTGTTAGCGAGGACCTAGAAGATGAAGAAGATACAGTTACACTCAAGGCGTTGAAACTGAGCAATAGTTCAACAGTGAGTTTGAGGATTAATTATGGTAAAGCAAAAATTCTGTTGCCGTTGTATTATTTTATTCTGTAAAAGAAATTTGTGCCTTTTGCAGCCTTCAAAAAAAACTGCTTCTCGGAAGAAAAATAATTCTATTAGGGGGGGTTAGTACTTCTGCCAGCCCACCTGAAAAGATAAATTGGGTTCTGTCTGGTCCTGGGGGGCTTATATGGATTGCTTTCATGGATGAGTATGTTGTTCCTGAATCTGAAAAGCAAAAATGGTCTGAGACATTCATCACAGCCCTTCAAGACAGGAATTTTTGATGCACAGTTTTGAGGTATTACTGTTTTAACAGAGCTGAGTTCTTAGAGCATCCACAGCCCGGGCATATTGCAAATGTAAACCCAATTTCCCATTTAAGCCCAAAAACACCACTCCATTAGTTATTGTAAAAGCCAACAATTGCAAATTTTTTTGTAATTCAGCTACAGTGTAATTCTAAATGTAGAATGCACTGTAGCTAAATTGTAAATGTAAATAATATTATTTAATTCTCTTTCTCTCACCTCTTTTTTATTAAACAATTCCAATACTCTCTCTCTCTCTCTCTCGTTATTTCTTTGCTCTCTTCCTTCTCTCTTCAGTCTTCAAACCCAAAACCCATAGCCACCACACCACGGTAGATCGGCCTGTCTAACGGCGACAACGTGGCTTGGTTTCTCTCTCTCTAGTTGACGGCGGCAATATGGATTGGTGTTGGTTTGTGTTAGATTTTTGGAATGGGTTTTGGAATGGCGATTGGGTGGTTGAACGAAATCAGGGTATGCTTGCCATGGGTCTGAGTTTACCGACGTAAATCTGGGATTTGCTCACTGTGGGTTTACAGCCATGGGTTTGGGTTTTGCTTGCCATGGGTCTGCATTTGCTCACTGTGGGTCTTTTTTTTTTTTTTTTTTGGTTGTGGGTTTTCTCACAGTCATGCTCTTCAGTGGTGGTGGTGGCAATGGTTGTGGTTAAGTTTGTGTTCACGCTGGTTGCTAGGTATGTGGTGTGGGCTGGTTTCAAGTTCGATGGATCACAGTGGATCAAGGTGTGGTCGAGGTGTCACAGGTGTGGGTCACGGTGGATCATGGTGTGGTTGAGGTGTGGGTCACGGTGGTTGTGGGTTGTGTCGTTTTGGTGGTGCTGTGTGGCAATGGGTTGCTGTTTGTGTGTGTGCGTGAGTGTGTGTGTGTGTGTGTTTTTTTTTTTTTTTTTTTGGTGTTGACGATAGATTATGGGTCGCTAGTGGTGATTGTGATGGTGTCAGGTGTATGTAGTGCAACAGTGGTGGTGATTGTGGTTCTTGAACAAAAAGAAAGAGAGAAAAAAAAATGTGTTGTATTGTAAATGATGGTGATTGTAGATATATTATTTTATTGCGTAGAAATATTATTTTAATGAATAGAATAAAAAAATAAAAGTTGGGATGCTGGAAGTATTGTAAAATTGTATTGTATAATTGATAAAGTTGTTTTGAAATGATAAAATATAATAGAATTGCAAAATCCATTATAATGGTATAATATGTCATTTGCTATCTTTGCCTCTTGTGGCATACTCCTTTAAACATTCATGCGTATTGTTAATTCTTGGAAATTCGTGAAAGTTCAAAATTTGTTAACAAAATTCTTGGGAATACAGTTTTTATAAACATCCTCATCCATATGAAAAGTGAGAATACAAAATTCTTGGGAATCCAATTTTCATATTTCACCCAAAACATGTTTATCAATCGAGGGCATTTTTTCATAACGATGAGGTGAAATATGAAAAAATGCCCTCGATTTAGCCTCATCGTTATGAAAAAATGCCCTCGATTGATAAACATGTTTTTGGGTGAAATATGAAAATTGGATTAATTTACTGTATATTACACTTACATGGTTTAATTTTTTTAATTTGTAGCCACTAAATGATTAAACATAAATACAATATCGTCTTGTCTTATATTTAATTTTGGTTTACCTCCCAGGGCCCTACCTTTATGAGATTTCACATCATCGAGAAAAAAAAAATGTCTTATATACAGTATAAATTTTAATTATAAGCATATGTAAATAACAATAATTTTCAACTCAGATTTTAAGAAACTCATTTTTCATGGGGTGAAAAATATCTCTTATTCCTTTAGTTAATTATTTTGTTTTGCAGTAATGACTAGCAAAGGAGGAATACAAAAATTATGCTTGAAGCAGGAATTTTTTTTTTTTTTTCTTTTTGAGAAGGAAACTAATGGATTCTATTAATGTAATTCAACTACATCCAATCGTAAAATTGAAACAAAATGTGATGGGACATCTTCCATCCATATTTGAAAATCTATTATATATAATGCTTTTTTAGCCAGACTATGAGCAACCATATTGCCGTTTCTCTTAATGTGAGAATACCACAATCTTACAAAATTGTTAACAAACACTTTCACATCTTTAATTAGTAAACCCGTTGGTGATAAGCTACGCCCCTCTGACTTCAAAGCTTGAATCAGTCCAAGAGAATCACCTCCAAGGATAGCACTTTGAAATCCCAACTCAAACGCAAAAGACAATGCCTTGAAAGCTGCCAGCGACTCAATCTCTTCAGCCTCGTATGTTTGATGAGCAAGGTCCAGATTAATCTTAAGCTCAAATATGAGTGTTAATATAGTGTGTAGATAAAATTTCTAACTATGCCAAACATTGTATAAATTGGCTGTTTCCCTTGCTGAAGGTAGTGATAATGTTTCTATCCATCTCAAAGATAATCATATGCTTGGTGTGACTTCAAACATATTATGAGCAAAGAAAAGTTAATAATGCTTGTCCATGGATCCATAGTAGGTTTGGATTTACTATCAAAAGTGATATCAGAGCTTCTTGTAATGGGTTTCCACTAATTCTACTTGATTCTTATTTTGTTTAACAAAAATCCTGGACTCTCCCAACTAGGCGTGTGCGCGGGTCGAATTGGGCTAATAAACGCCAATATTTCTATCCAATTCGTCACTAGTAGGTTGAAAAAATTTCAATCCGCTACCAACTCATCAAAGTTTAAATTCAGCGGATTAGTTACAAATATTGGTGATTTCAACTCAGCAGGTTAGGCGGGTTGGCATTAACAACATTTTTTAAAAAATTATCACAAACTACAATTTTTTATTGAATAGTCTCAAAATATTACTAATGCACAAAAAAAAAAACTAAAGGTAGATTTCATAGAATAATCTCAAATCTAACATAAACATAGGGTCAATGAAAAAGATATATATCATCTCTAGCAAAAGTAGGCTCTGCCTAGGAAATTAAAAATAGTAGGCCTCTGCCTTACAACTTAGGAAAATTAAATCATCAAACTTAAAGTTTTAACATTTCCAAAGTCACATCAAGGATTAAAAAAAATTAGACAAAGACAAAGAATTAGATGAACTGTATTCTTATGTATTATATAACATATTTAATTTGAATATACAATGAATTTTTTTGCCAGAATGACTTTACTTGTGATATTATATCACATTTTATAATATATATAAACAGATCAAATGACATTAACCGAAATAAAAAAGACAAAATATTTTAAATAGTAGAAGACAATAATGCAATTACGTACCTTTGTAATTGTCGGTGAAGAATTGAAATGATAAGAAATAGGCTACAAAAAGGTTAAAGAAGAAAGAGGAAAGGAAAGACAGTAACTGAAGGTGAAAGCCAAAAGTGAAAGCTGAGAAGAAAAAGTGAGACCAAGAGCCACAAAGTATATACTGTACATATGGCTGAAGTAAATGGGATGGGTGGTAGGTAGAGGTGTTTAGAGTTTCAATGTTGACTTTTTAGATTTTGTCTAAGTAATTTTTTGAAGGCTAGTTTTGTTTAGGGAATTGATTATTGATTAGTTGTAAAAATTTATTAGGTGAATTGATTAACTTTAAATACTTAACAATCTAAACTAATATTTTTTTTATGTATGCATAAGTAAGCGGGAGGGTCGGGTTGTAGCGGGTTGGCAATTTTTTTAATTCATAACCCAATCCAATCCGCAATTTTGGGGGTCTAACCCGCCTAGCCCAAACCACCTAACTTAATGACCTGCACGGAGAGGGCAGGTCGGGAGGGTTGGAGGATAAAGCGGATATTTTGCACACCCCTACTCCCAACCATTAGATAGAGCAATATATGTTTAAGCATGTGAAAAAAAAAATCAATTTAATGAGAGCATACCCATGGATTAAAATTGGAAAATTTGGGGAAACCCCTATCAACTTTAACCAGATTATGTATTAATTTATTCTTGATGAATTTTAAGCTAATTTCCACAAGTTGTATTGCCCAGTAACCAACCTGTTAATAAGCTCTGGTTCAAATGTTACTTCCTCTTAATACAAGAGTAGGTTGATGCAGATCAATTTTTTTGAGAATTTATTAGTCTCCTGGTCTAGACAATGGGCTGACTTTCCTTGGGTTCAGGCCCTTTATAGCATAAAACTCATTGCTTTAAATCAATGGCATAAGGGGTAGGGTGGCATTAAAGGAAAATAATCTTATGAGACATTTCTTTCTCACAACATGTGGAACTTAAACGTGTTATGAGTGGGAGATCTTTAAAACCATCTTATAAGGTACTTCCTCGACATTAAATTTGGTTCAACACTTCAGAAGTTAGCTAATTTAGTTTTCCTTCTTGTCGATAAGAGTGAAATGAGATCAAATTATTTCACCCAAACACATAATACTCATAGGATTTTCAGTACACCCCTAGGTTTTTTTTCTAATTAAAAAATGTAGTAATTTCAAATTATAATAGATGTAAATTATTAAAATTTGCCCAAAAATAGAAGAGCCTTAGAGCACACGGTTAGTTATTATTATTCTTTTTATCAATATCAGCATCGGTACGTGGGACTTTGTAACCGACTTAAGTGATGCCCATACAGAGGTCTGTACACAAAAGACCATCTTTTTTTCTTTTTTGAAAATGTAGACAATAGACTATATAAAAAATAGGAACATCTTTATTTTTATTTTTTTTATCAACATTAGTATTGTGCTCCATGGCAAAGCCCTCATCCCTTGCTATAAATACATATGTTCGGCACAACATTTAGAAATATGAACCGCAGAGTTTTAGATGAGAATTTTCTCTATCCTTTATAATTTTTTAGAGACATTTGGGATTTGGTATTTTTTAGAGACATTCGGGATTTGGGTTTTGATGCCAATCCTTCTTTTATGTATAGAATTTACTCTTTCGTTTCAGTATAGCCCCTCTCACATAGTTCTTGGTTTAACAGGTACAGTCTCTACACAATTAATGCTATCTCATTCATGGTTTTTCTTTTTATATTTCCGTATTTGTATTGAAAAATTAATATTATAGATGGCTGGAAAAAAATGGGAGGATTTGGAAAGGATTGTTTGGTGAATATTTTTACAAGAGTGGGCACGAAGTCACTTCTATATGACATTCCTCTTGTGTGCAAGTCATGGTATAGAGCAAGCCTTGATCCTTCATGTAGGAAAACTATTACTTTTCATAGTTGCCTTTAATGGATGAGTATTTGAAGTCAATAATCAATCGTAGTCAAGGAAATGCTACAACAGTCATGCTTCCTACCTCGTGCTTAGACGAGGTGTTGAGATATTTAGCAAACGAGTGAGTTCTATAGTCTTATACCTTAATTATCTAAAAATGTTTGTTTTATCACATTCTCAACTGCTCGCAATGTTGAATTGACTTTGTTTCATTTACTTTTACACTCTCGATTCAACATGTACACAAACTATACAAGCTATGATATGCACCATATCACATTCCGGATCGGATGAAATAGGATGAATTGAGACAGTATTTTCATAATAACAAAAATTAATTTTCATCAATCTCAATTTCTAAGAATTTTTTACTTGTATAAAACTTTTATTTGTTTCTATTTCATAATTATGATTAAATTTGTTAAAATTATTGTTAGTTATTATTTTTTACAGGAACATCTTTTATTATTATAATTTTTTTATCAACATCAATAACGGTACATGTGGACTTTGTAACCGACTTAAGTAGTGCCCATATAGAGGTCTGCACACAATAGACTATCTTTCTTCTTTTTTCTTTTTCTTGAGAATGTATACAATCGACCGTATAAAAAATAGGAGCATCTTTATTTTTTATTTTTTACCAACATCAGTATTGTGCTCCACTGCAAAGCCCTTATCCCTTGCTATAAATACATATGTTCAGCGCAACATTTAGAAATATGAACCGCTGAGTTTTAGATGTGTCATTTTTGAGAGGTATTTGGGATTTGGGCTTCGATACCAATACTTCTTTTGTGTATAGAATCCACTCTTCCATTTCAATATAGCCCCTCTCACATAGTTCTTGGTTTAACAAGTACAATCACTACACTATGCTAACTCATTCATGGTTCTTCTTTTTATATTTCTGTATTTGTATTGAAAAATTAGTATTATAGATGGTAGGAAAAAAAAGGGGGGATTTGGAAAAGTATTGTTTGGTGAATATTTTTACAAGAGTGGGCCCGGAGTCACTTCTATAAGACATTCCTCTTGTTTGCAAGTCATGGTGTAGAGCAAGCCTTGACCCTTCATGCTGGAAAATTATTAATTTTGAAGAATTTGTTTGTCAGTTGCCTTTAGTGGATGAGTAATTGAAGTCAATAATTAATCGTAGTCAAGGAAATGCTACTATGATCATGCTTCCTACCTCGTGCTTAGACAAGGAGTTGAGATATTTAGCCGACCAGTGAGTTCTATAGTCTTATACCTTAATTATCTAAAACTATTTGTTTTATCACATTCTCAACTACTTGCAATGTAGAATTGACTTTGTTTCATTTACTTTTACACACTCGATTCTACATGTACACAAACTATACAAGCTATGATATACACCATATAACATCCCAGATCGGATCAAATAGGATGAATTGAGACAGTATTTCAATAATAACAAACAATAATTTTCATCAATCCCAATTTCCAAGAATTTTTTATTTGTATAAAACTTTTATTTGTTTCTATTTCACATTTATGATTAAATTTGTGAAAATTATTGTTAGTTATTGTTTTTTACAGGAACAACTTTTATTATTACTAGCGTTTAACCCGCGCAATGCGCGGGATCATTTTATGTAATAGAAAACAATCAACACAACATAAAATTCGTCAAATGCATGTTGTACAACCCCTTATTTGTCCTATACTTGCAATAATTCTATCTATAAAATACAATACAAAATATCATTTCCTTCATATGTTACAATAGTTTTCATCTAGAAACAAAATATCAAGCACATGATATATATATATATATATATATATATATATATATATATATATATATATATATATATATATATCAAGCAAACTAACCACAAACTAAAGGTTTTTATGTTGGTTTTTTTTTTTTCTTTTAATAAGCCTTGGGTTTATAGAGACAAAACATAACCTTAATTAACGGCACATACTTTGAAAACTTTTTTTTTTTTTTACTCTTCATTCTCCAGTGACAATTGCTCTTTTGGTTTCCACGTTAATATGTGAAGCTTATCACACCAATACTTGTGTGATCCAAGCTCATTTAAGTAAAACAACTTCAAATTGTTAATTACAATGGACAGAGTTAGAACCAATCAATCAATAAATAAACAAAACCAGTAATAAGATTTTTGATGAAAAATATGGAACAATTATCACAAAATCTAAAGTTATATATTACAATGTCCTCAAATAAATTTTAAAAAATAACAATAATTTCGGCAAACATACACAAAATAAAATAATAGCTGCAAGAAACCATTGTTTGCAAGGGACTAAACTTAATTTGTGGTGGGTATATTTACAAAGCAATTTGTTGGGAATTTTGTTGCATTCAACTCTACATACCTGCAAATAAAAATACAGCCTAAATGAAATCACATATTTTCATGCAACAATAATTGCATAGTTCCAATGCTACTTTTTTTTTCTTATATATAAAAAAACACACACCAAATAGAAAGGAGGAAACCAAAAAATTAAAACAATAATAAATAAAAAACAAATAGACATTCCCTCGCTTCCCCACTCCGTCTGTACTGAATCTAATTTAAGGAGATGAGAGACATCATTAACTAATTTGCCACCAACGACAATTGTTTCAAAGGGAATCCAATCTAGAATTCTTTGAAATTATTTTTAGCATTGCCAGTAATTAGCTAATATCAATCAATTAGTTTCAAACTAACTAAATTCATACATGCACTAAAAAATTAAACCTAGTATGTAAACATTATAAACTTAAAAATCAATGTGTATATAAATAATCTCAACGGGAAATACTTGTGAACTAAAGTATATCTTAATTAGGACACAATTCAAAGAACTCAAAATTCCACTTATACACTTCTTTGATTATGGGAGTCAACATAGGGCATGAAAAAAAAAAGACACTTGTTTTGAAAATGACAAACTTGGCATCAACACATGATTTAGAAAAAATGATATTTGAAATCTTATAAGTTATAACCAATGTAGATTTGGTTCAAGGTTTTTTTGAAGGTTGTGGTTTGAAAGCATATGGTTATTGATCTTCAAGAAGCTTACATGATAGTAACGATTATATTGTCCTTATTAGCTTTAATATGAATATCAAGATCAATATACTATTGTAAAAGCTCAAGCTCATCAACGTTGAGAAACGACAGCTTGTCTAAAGGCATTGCTTGCGTTGATGTGACATAATAAACCACATTTTGGAATGATCAAAATCATCTAACTCAAAATTAACTTTAACATTCTAGATTATTGATTTTTTTTCCCTCAATTTATGACAAAGTTCAATGCTAGGGGATAAACATAAGCACCAGCCCCTTTTAAACCCAAGCAGTTTTTAATAATGCCTGGCCTTTGCTCTACCAGTTGCACTATTTGGACTATAACCACAATAGCCAAGTATCAAAATAATCTGGAAAAATACATCTAGGCAAATATCATTCATCCACCATTCTTAGAAAAAACTGATAGATATACACATGCCTAATAAGCTCCAGAATGAACGGCTCGTCCTTTGTTTCTACACAAATAAATAACCCAATTTCTATTATATGAAGTAATAAATTCCGTTTTGCAATCAACCATTGTATAACCTTGGTCTATCCTACGTAAAAATTAGAGAAAGACAACTACAATATAAGCAGCATGTTTCAACAAATATTAATATAATATAAGAGCTTGTGCCTTTTAAAATAGGCAAACAATGTCTCAAAAAAAAGGCAATCGAAATGCAATACTATTAACCTTTTTTTCCTAGAAGAACACCCACCTTTATTTGTGTGATATACGTTACATAATAAAGACAAAATTGGCTATATATTTACTATCTTAGGTATTGCAAAGCTGATCAATGCTTTCAATATAAAAAACATAGCGATCTCAATTTTCAAAAAAAAACAAATACTAATCACAATGAATTTCATAAACAATCAGTCAAAACCAAATCTAACTCAAATAACTAAATCTGAATCTAAACCAATCCAACCAATAAATTCAAACCTAAATCATATTCAATCCCTAGATTTGAAAACGAAAACGAAAAAGAAGTCAATAACCAAAACAATAACTTTACCGATTATGGGGTAATGGGTATGCAGCCTGTCTCTCTGTGCTTTCCAGACTATATCTTTGCATATGAAGATTTAAACAATTCTTTGCTTCTTTCTCTTTAATTGTACATTAGGATTTCAATCTTAGGAATTCCTATTCTTCATAGGAAATATTACATTAGTAAATGTAAAATATCAATTAAATTAAATTAAAATTAAAATAGAATTCCAATCCTTAACATCTCAGATATCTAATAAATGTTAAAATATCAATTTCTAATAAATGAAAGACATCTGCCTTCAGGTTCTCCATATATCAATATCTGATAGTTCTGCGAAGAATTATCCAACCTGATAAAACAGAAGATCCTAACTTTAGGGACCATTCCAATAAAGAGAAGAAAGAAATTAATAAAATTAAGGACAGAAAAAATCATTAGAATGATAAGAATGAAATGGAACATCACCCCAGTTCATCAACCACCTAAAAGAACAAAAGATACACCTAAGCCACTCCATATAACTACCTTTTCAAAAGACATAAGAAAGACGTGGAGAATAACATCCCTTAACTGAAATAATTACTTTCTCAACCTCTGAATATTTGGAAAATGGGTTAATCTGCCAGGCTCACCATTTTGTAAAATAAAACCAAAGACAATCTTTTCTGTTATTGAGTTTTAGGTCCAGTTCAGGTTATGTCTAAGCAGTAGTCCACCAAAGTACTTGAGTCATACCATTAAATTTTGCAGAACAGAGACATTATCAGCTGCAATAAGTTTTGCTACCTGACATGGACCATTAATTACAGGGGACACACATGATGTAAAGTCCACTTACATGGAAGATCCAGGTTCATGCAATCTCCACAGTAATTGTAGAAAAATATGCACTCTGCAGAGCTAATGTTAAACTGAACTGTTGAACAAACTTTACCTATTTTTTACTTCAAACATTTTGAGTACAGATTTAGTTCTGCCAATTTTAAAGCAACTATACCTTTTGTAGGCACAGTCATGGTTGCACATATATATATATATGCATCTTTATGCAGGAATAATAGTAAGATATTCACGTACTCATACAGAATAGAGTCAAAGAAAATCTTGAACCAGAGACATTCCTTTTCTGAAATCAGTACACATCCCATACTCACGTTAAGGTATTAGATTCACTTAACAACAACAACCAAGCTTGAGACCTAAAATTTTGGCATCAACTATGGATGCTTGAGCCCATTTAGATTACCATGTTACTTAGAAATAATTAATTGGTCAAGAAATTTTTTTTTTACAAAGTTTAATAATGACCCCAGCTATCTAACAATACATTAAAATTCAAAATTCGTCAAGGGCATGTTGTACAGCCCCTCATTTGTCCTACTTTCAAGAATGCTATCTATAAAATGCAATATCACTCCATTTAAAATCAACTCCAATTATCTTTTATAGAATTTAAAAATATATATATCATATGTTACAATGGTGTCCATCTAGAAACAAAATACCAAGCACATAGTGAGCATCATATGCCGTTGAAAACACACAGGCACCAACCCAAAGCAAATTAACCACAAACTAAAGCCCTTTTATGTTGGGGTGATTTTTTTTTTTAAATGATAAGTTTTGGGTTTATAGAGATAAAACATAGCCTTAACTCACAGCACATTGAAAACAATTTGTTTTTTCACTCTTCAATTTCCAATGACAATTACTCTGTTGGTTTCCCATGTTAATATCTCAAGCTTACCACACCAATGAGCCAAGCTCATCTAAGTAAAAAAATTTCAAATTGTTAACTGCATGCTAGATCCAAATGCAATGGACAGAGTCAGAACTTAGATTTAGTGGAGTCAACGCCAAAAGTGAACTCTAGAACAAATGTAAACTACTTATGCCAATTGAATCAAGATGTAACTAAGCAAATGAATTAATAAGTGGTTTGAAACTGAAGCATTAGCAACAATTAACTTTAAAAACCAACCCCAAATAGCAAGCCCACCCAAAAACTGAATGCACAATTCAGTATACTTGTATAAAATTAAAAATACAAAAATAAAAATCTATAAACATTCCTAACACCAGCCTCACCAATTACATCAATTGGCATACCAATCAAAATGTGCATAACCAAGCATTCTAGCCATAACAACTGGGACAATGCACTTCATCTTCATTTCAGGCCTCATCATACCCATTAACACCACACCAATACCATTATTGATTGTCCCATAAGTAGCTCTCATACCTAAAAAGCCCAAAAATTTAACCCAAAACAGGCTAAAAAATAACACAATCCCTTCCAAAAACAAAGCAGCTACTTCTTTTTTCTCTCCCTAACTCTTGCATTTTTGTGGTTCTATTAGTCTAACTTAAACAACCTAAGATTAAAATTTGCTTTAAGATTGAAAATAGTATGACACAAAACATAGAAATTAGTAGAGATCAAAATACTTGCAGCAAGTATGCTATTTAATAGAATTTGCAAATTAAAAAATTTCTCAAATGAGCATTAAAACCAAATTATGCTCAAGTAGAAATTTTCCATCAAAAGAATAATGCCTGCTACAAAAAAGCTTACCATAGATATAGGATGGCAAGATGCAGAGAAATAAGTTTCAAAGAACAAAATGCCCATTGTTCCTAATTTACTTGTCCCTGCAATACAGGGAAATAGAAGAGATTATCAGCATAAGAAAGAAGCAGATTTCAGTGATACTAAGCAAGGAGGTAAAGGAAAAAAAAAAAAAAAAAAAAAAAAAAGGCAAGAAGATAGGTAAGCACCATGTTTCTGGACCATTAAACTTGTTATATCAAGAACTTTCTGCTCTTTTGAGATTATATACAGGATAGGGGGGATTAACAAAAATGACGACATACAATAAGTTGTGTAAAGAAGCATCAAAAATAGGGGGTGAAAAAGAACTAATTAAGCATATTAATAAAAAAAAAAAAATTCAAATGGGATCTACCAAGTACTCCAACCAACCACAAAAATCAGTAATAGCTCGCTAGGTGCCTCTTATGAAAGAAAGAATTTAATTCTGTTTTAGGGGAAAAAATACTGATCAAGCACCAAAAAAGAAAAAAAGAAACTTGAGGAATATTAAGAGGAACAAACTACTTTCTATTCTTCTTAAATAGCATTTAAATTTACATATCCATAAATTGGATTTTATGAAAATACTCCAGAATATGTATAAAAAAATACACAAATTCAATAATTAATTATTTCACTCAAACAGCAAAACGCAACAATACCCATTTGGGACATACTTATACCTGTTGGAGAATAAGTCATGGGAAACCTAGTAAGCATTCCGTTTCTTTATAGTGAAATCCCAATTTTTTTTTAATTGTAGTAATCTATAAAACATAACAAAAGCAAATATAATTTAATAGACTTATTGTAAATTAAATCGAGAAAGACAGATTTAGAGAGACGAAAAAATCAAATCATATTTCATACCCAGATTTAAGAAACAAAGGGGAAACAAAATAAAAAAAAACCCTTTACCCGTGGTAGCTCAAATTCACACTCCCTCTCACTTTGTCATCACACCACAAACCAATACTCACACCGAAATGAAAACAACACAGCAATGTCAAATTCCAATGTATAAAATGAAAGGTTTTCGTAGAAGCATACACTGATACACAGCTCTAGGAACTATATTAAATCTTTCATGCTATGACTAATTATGTATCTTTAATAAGAAAAAGAAAGAAGAGTAGAATTGATTTTTTTCTTTTGAATACTCATTTGATTTTTCATCTTTTGTTCCCATACAGATAAATCTTCTGTTGTGGAGCTTTTAATGCTATAAACTAATGAAAGAGAATCGCAAGCAGCTTATGCAGTTAGAACAAATAATAAAAAAACCCAATATGGTTGGTGACAATTATTTTTAAAAGAGAACATACCAGTTTGACAGGTTAGTTGAATACAGTATAAGAATCAATTGAATGCAAATATTTATTTTTTTGAAGAGAAAGTTGGCTAAAATATGCAAATCAAAGCCAATTCAAACACAAATGCACTAATGGACAAAATCTAATACAAAGTATGAGATAGACAAAGAGAAAATCAGGTTGTCCTTACCTATCAGTTTGTTCTAGCAACTCTTCTTGTAAATTACCCAAGTGTTGTGCTTGGCAAAGAACTAAGCAAACCTATATTTCAACAAAATGATAGGGTCAGAATTTTTTTCAAATTACAGGAGAGAAAGATGAAAGAGAGACTACAAAAGAAAGGTTTGATCCATCAAAAATTACCATAAATTATGTAAACTTGTGAAACTAAAGAGACATTGGAATTTCAAGAGCACTCTCAAAGAAAAATCTTGCAAGGATCTTAGTTAAAAGCGAAGTTTTGAACTTTACTCTAAAAACTCCTTCACAAATTCAATGCCTTGCTTTTAGTAAGTTAGCTCCATACAAAGCACCATGTACCTCAAGCAGCAGATATAAGTTAGTCACAACTTCACCTTATAAAAATTAAGTATAAGCATTCCTTCTAAACCAAGCTTGCTAAAGCCATCTATTAGAACCTTTGTCACAATACAGGAGAGAAAGATGAGAGAGAGACAACAGAAGAAGCTAAAGAAAATATTGTAAATGGTATGGATATTGTAAATATGTGAAAGTGTGTTTCCATATAAAAGGTAGTTCAACAATTCAACAAAATCTGAATCTACGAATTAAAGTGTAAACCATACAACCATATTTCGGAATTATCCCTTAATATTCAATAACACAGTATTCGTGGTTAATTATTTGTTTATTTCTATTTAAAAAACACAGCAAATAATCCAGGAAACCATAAG
The DNA here is from genome assembly GCA_014183005.1 of Castanea mollissima. Taxonomy (NCBI): domain Eukaryota; kingdom Viridiplantae; phylum Streptophyta; class Magnoliopsida; order Fagales; family Fagaceae; genus Castanea; species Castanea mollissima. The sequence goes on along the minus strand of JACAVU010000006.1, from coordinate 22,779,119 downwards.
TTCACTCTAAAAAAATTATAAATTATCCTTACACTGTAAACTGTGAAATTTAAAAGCAGCAAAGGTGAACGATGACAATTAAAATCAGGAATGGAAATCCCTAATGTTACCCAAACCAAAATACAGAGACCATAAACTATCAGATTTAAATTTATATCTAGAGTGAAAATCCCTAATTCAAAAACATAGCAAATAATCCAGGAAACCATAATTCCACTTAGAAAAAATTATAAATTATCGTACACTGTAAAGTGTCAAATTTAAAAGCAGCAAAGGTGAAAATCCCAAAAGTGAAAATCCCAAAAGTTACCCAAACCAAAATACATAGATGATAATTTGATACGAAACATCCAAAGAAAGAGAATAAACCCATCTATCCTTCAATAGGGATCAAAGGAAAACCCTAGACAATTCAACAGGAGGGAAAAATTTTAAATAAAGAAATTCAAATAGGAAAACACCGGTGAGAATAAATTCAACTGACTCATGACTATTCTTGGAATTCATCATCTTATTCTTTATAGGACCTAGATTAAGGAAATATCAAAGCCTGATCAAAATTTCAAACTGAAAAGCGAAAAGAAAAACTTAATTTGAATACCAAAATTGAAACCAATCCAAACAAACTTAAATCGAAGATAAAAAACTCACTGGTAGCGGTTTCGGCCTCTCTATCTTCCCCTGCATGAGGGAGCAGCGATAGGGTAAGGTTTAGGGGTTTTGATAATTGAGAGAGGCAGAGAAAATGGCTTTAATCAATGCAGAATCATGTCAGAGTTCATTACCTTTCTCTGTTTCTTTCTCCGTGTCCCAGTCTCATCCTCTATTTCATCGTCTCTCTCTTTCTCTGCTTCTCTCCCTGTTTCCTCGTTGCCTCTCTCCGTCTTTCATCGCCTCTCTCTCTCTCTCTTTCATTGCCTCTATTTCTATTTCCGTTTATTATTTTATTTTAACATGGGGCAAACTGCAAAGCAAATCGGCAAGGAAGGGTTTGCTTGTGTTTAACGAATGGAAACAGATGTATATAGTAAGTTAGGCATGGTTTGAAACAATATAGAAAAATAGCAACTCGAGTTTTTGAAACTCGAGATATATATAATTAATCGAGTCTCAAAAACTCGAGTTAGGCTCGCTTTGGGCGTGCTGAGCTGGAAAGAACATTGCCACCTGGATCTCGAGTTTGTAAAACTCGTTTTAAGGTTTATTAAACTCGAGTTTTATAAACTCGAGTTTTACGTTATCTTATTCCATACGATGGAGGTTATACTCATGGAACTCGAGTCTTAGAGACTCGAGTTTTATGCTACTAACTCGAGTCTTATAGACTCGATTTCCTCTGGGCATGCTTATTTAGAACTCAGCCCATGGCATTTAACTCTCTCTCACAGAAACTCACCCTCAGTCTCACAGAAAACCTAAAAACAGAACTCTCAGCCTCACTAACTCTCACTCACTCACCCTCACTAACTCTCACTCACCCATAACTCTCTCACACCACTCACTCTCACAAAACCACATTCTCCACTCTCACAAAACCACATTCTCCACTCTCACTGCTCTTCCCTCTCAGCAAATTCATATCTAAGGTAAGGGTTTTCATAATTTGATTGTCATTGTAGTTGGGTATGTTGTTTATGGGTGTGGGTTAAAGAGTTTTACCATTTATTTTGTAGATAGTTAACATAAACTTAGTTAATGTATCAATATTGTGAATTATAGAACTTTGTTTTGTTAGTGTTAATTTTTTGAGTATTTATTTGTATAGTTTATGTTATCAAAATTTTATTCATCATTTTATTTTTATCATGATCTTACAAATTTCTTTGACTTTATTTATCATTGGTTTGGGTATGAAATGGGTAGTGAATGAATGTAATGAATGGAAATGGGTATGTAATTATCAAAATTTTATTCATCATTTCTAGACTTTTATTTTTATCATGATCTTTCAAGTTTTTTTGACTTTATTTATCATTGGTTTGGGTATGAAATGGGTAGGGAATGAATGTAGTGAATGGGTATGTAATCATGCTCCTCTACCCACCTAGTTCTTTCAAAACCCTTTTAGGCATTATAGGTCACTACACAATGGAGTAATAGATAATTCCGACTCTCCATCCACTAGGATTAGAAGGTTTACGTCTTGGCCTTTACATATTAATGGGCACTCTATAACCTGGCTTGAATATGTTCATTGGTAAGATTGCATTACTTTTTTCCCTCACTTTACGACTATGTGATTTAACTAACATAGGACTTGACTTCAACAGGTTCACAATGCCTGATATTGTTATAATCATATACCATGGTGGTCCGCTTAAGAATCCCAATGCAAACAAAGGATTGCCATTTGAAGGGCCGGGTATGAAAACATATTATGCCGAAGTTGATCGGAGGTTGAAAACCCTTGATGAATTGAAGATTTTTGTCATGGAAGAGTTGGGTGAGAATCCTGATGCGTACAACATGCAAATTACGTATCGTATGCCAAATGAAATCATGAAGCACCGGATTAATTACAAGTATATGCTGATAGAAAAAGACAAACATGTGAAGATCATGTTTGACAAGTTGGAGAATATAGCTGAAGTAAGTAACATTGAGTTGTACATACAGTTGGAGCCGCGTGCAGGATGGCAAGAGGATATCCAACAAACAACCACAAGCTTACAAGTTGCGCTTCCGGATGCTCAATATGAGTATTCTACACATGTAGAGGATGATGATGTTCATGCCGATGGAGATGATGATGATGATGATGACGACGACGACGACTATGTTGATGAGACTACTGCCGTTAACAATGATGATGACGATGATGATGACGACGACGACTATGTTGATGAGACTACTGTCGTTAACAATGATGATGATGATGATGATGATGATGACGACTATGTTGATGAGAATCTTGCCATTAACGGTGAAGATTTTGATGATAAAGATGACTATGAAGACATGATTGAGAGAGGGGACTTTCGGGACTTTGGGGACTTTGAGAGGGACATTGATGACGATGAGACATTGGACGGTGGTGAACCTGATGCAGACAATGTTATTAGTGTCCAAAACATTACAAACACAATCCCTGCATACGCACCTCCTGCGTTGTCATTCTCTGCAAATACTTGGGAAAATATGGTTGATCCTTCGCATATTGAGATGCCATTTGTGTCTACTTGGAGAGAGGGGATGAATTTGTGCAAAGGTTGACTTTTGCCAGTAAAGTGGAGGTGAAGCGCGTATTAACAATTTGTGCCCTCAAGGAAAAGAAACACTTTAAGATCACTAGGTCGACGAGGAAAAATTTTTGTGCGAAATGCGTGCATGAGTCATGCAAGTGGTATGTCTACGCAGTTATGAAGCCCGAGCTCCAAAATCTATGGATGGTCACCGTGTATGTGGGTCCTCACACGTGTATACCGACTGGGGTGCTAAATGATGGTAGAATGATGAGTTGTAATTTTATTGCAGCAGAAATCCATAACAAGTTATGTGAGGATCACACCACTCAAATTAAGGATCTCAGATCTCTGATAGAGGCGAAATATAATGGCCATAAGCCTTCTTACTACAAGGTATGGGATGCGAAACAAAAGGCGATTGCGCTTATGTTTGGAGATTGGGAAGAATCTTACCAAAGGCTGCAGAAGTTGCTAATGGCGTATGTTGATCAGGACCCGACTACCCAGTTTTGCTATCGCGTCACACCCACCGATGAAGATCACACCGTATTGTTGCATTATGTGTTTTGGTCTTTCGGTCCATGCATATCAGGATTCAAATACTGCAAGCCGGTTATCAGTATTGATGGGACCCATCTGTATGGTAAATATCAGGGAAAGTTGTTGGTCGCAATGGCAACCGATGCTAACAACAAGGTATTCCCTCTCGCCTTTGCTGTTGTGGATTGTGAGTCAGGGTCCAGTTGGAGGTGGTTTTTACGATGCCTCAGAGACACGATTGGCCACCTGATACCTGACGACGGCATTTGCATAATTTCTGACCGACATCTCGGTATCAAAAACGCCATTGCAAACTGGCCTAGAAGGGATGATGGAAAAGCAGGGGTATTTCATAGATATTGTCTTCGACATGTTGCTAGCAACTTCAACACCCATTTTCAGAACTCGACTCTAAAGTCAGCGGCGTTGAAAGCGGGATATGCTAGTCAGGTAGTTAAATTTGCTACCATAATGGACTCCATTAAGCAGGTGGAAATTGAGGCCATTAGGAAGAAGAAGAAGGTGACGGGGAGGGATGGTAAGGAAAAGAATCAAGATTATCTTCCATACACATACCTAATGAGCGAGGATGTGGACATGTGGACCCAGTCATACGATGGTGGGAGACGTTTTGGAGCAATGACAACCAATATATCAGAGTGTTTCAATGGTGTGCTGAAAGGTGCACGGGGCCTTCCTATTGCCGCGTTGGTTGAGTTCACTTGGAGCAAACTTGTTCAATATTTCACGACCGGAACAAAGAATACCGTTATGAGTTGTCTGAGGGTAAGAAATGGAGTGAATATGCCTTATCCACGTGGGATGTAAATAAGCGTAAATCTGAGAAACACTATCTCAAGCCATTTAGCAATGAAGAGCTGATATTTCAAATAGTTACCCAACTCAACATGTGTAGCGCAGGAGGGGGAAACCACAGTTACGAAGTTCGGTTACGGGAAAAAACATGCAGTTGTGGGAAATGGCAAAATATAGGGATCCCGTGTTCACATGCAATTAGAGTATGTGACTATTTACATATTGATTCGACCACGTATATTCACCCATGTTATGGTTTGAACCATGCTCTTAACACTTATGAGCATGCATTTGTGGTTCCTAACTCACAGTCATTATGGAGGGATCCCATGGGGCCAAAGTGGTTGCCTAATCCGGCATTGTTGCGGGCCAAAGGTCGACCGGTGAAGTCACGAATAAGGAATGAGATGGATGGAGTGAGGAATAAGGATCAAGAACCGGGATGGCGGAGGGCGGACGCAGATTTGATAGAGAGTCAACCGAAGCAGACATGTGGACTGTGTCATGCTTCCGGGCATAACCGCAGAAAATGTCCGCAGTCCCGCGGTGCTTCCACAAGCGGCCATGTTCCACACTAGGTAGGTTGGCAAAAATTTATGCATCGGTTAAATAATTGTTGTTCATTCGATGTTTACCTAATGTAACCTATCTTGTCTCCTAACGTAAATACTCTACGTTTTTCAGGCATCCTTCCATGGATGACGTTTTTGTCATGCGGACCGCAGATCTTAGGAAAAGTGACTACGTTGAATTGGCTCTATGTGAACTTTTTGATTGTTGTTAAATGTACTTGTAATTCTATATCCAATGTACCTCTATGAAGATTGTGATTTGAGTAGTATGGTTAGAATTGCAAATTAAGTGTGGTTGGATATGTTTAGAATGGTGATATATGAGAATGAGTTTTGTTGTGATTTGAGTGCATTTACATTGTAAAACAATGCCTGAAACAGAGCATTTTCTGCTGGGGGAAAAAAAAATTTGCCCAGAAAAAATCAAGTTTTATAAACTCAAGTTCCACTGGGCAAGTTTTTTTGAAACAGGGCATGCTCCCCTGCATCTCTGCCTGAAACAGAGGAGTTGGGAAAAAAAAATTTGCCCAGTGGAACTCGAGTTTTAGACACTCGAGTTCCAGTGGGCAAATTTTTTTGAAACAGGTCCTCTATTTCAGGCAGAGAGGCAGGGGAGCATGCCCTGTTTCAAAAAAAAATTTGCCCAGTGGAACTCGAGTTTTAGAAACTCGAGTTCCACTGGGCAAATTTTTTTGAAACAGGGCACGCCTCCCTGCCTCTCTGCCTGAAACAGAGGAGTTGGGGAAAAAAATTTGCCCAGTAGAACTCGAGTTTTAGAAACTCGAGTTCCACTGGGCAAATTTTTTTGAAACAGGGCATGCCTCCCTGCCTCTCTGCCTGGAACAGAGGACCTGTTTCAAAAAATTTGCCCACTGGAACTCGAGTCTCTAAAACTCGAGTTCCACTGGGCAAATTTTTTTCCCCAACTCCTCTGTTTCAGGCAGAGAGGCAGGGAGGCGTGCCCTGTTTCAAAAAAATTTGCCCAGTGGAACTCGAGTTTCTAAAACTCAAGTTCCACTGGGCAAATTTTTTTTTGAAACAGGGCATGCTCCCCTGCCTCTCTGCCTGGAACAGAGGACCTGTTTCAAAAAAATTTGCCCACTGGAACTCGAGTCTCTAAAACTCGAGTTCCACTGGGCAAATTTTTTTTTCCCAACTCCTCTGTTTCAGGCAGAGAGGCAGGGGAGGCATGCCCTGTTTCAAAAAAATTTGCCCAGTGGAACTCGAGTTTCTAAAACTTGATTTTGTCTGGGAAAATTTGGTCTCATTTGGTCTAATTCGGTCCATTTGGTCTCATTTGGTCTAATTTGGTCTTATTTGGTCTAACTTGGTCTGATTTGGTCTAATTTGGTCCATTCAGTCCACTTTCTTCCATTTTGGTCAAGAAGATCCATCTTTGTGTACTTACATATATAATTGGAGACAACAAGTTTAGGTTGAGAGCCCTTATTCAAAATCTAAATTTATTAAAACAAATTCTCGAGTTTGGGGGTCAGCTGTCCACCATTGCTACACTGATATTCATAGTGCTACATGTGCTGCTCAATAGCTCGGCACTGTTGAACCCTATCTAGTCATATCATTCACACTCACGTCAATACACAGATCTGCATCATTTTGCAATGCACTGTTTTCAAGGATGCAGAAGACCCCTGAAAAGTTTATGATGCATTTAACACAACTCGGTATTGTCTTGTCAAGTTCATGTCAGATGGAACACAAGCATGCTAAATACTCTTCACATGAATACTGTTCACTGAATAGTCATGGCAGTACACTGCAACTACTGCCCAGAATAAGAGAATCTCACTGTGACATTGGGAACATTTGAACAAAAAATTCGTGCAGTGGTTTTCCAGCCTGTATTGACATGACAAGCCTGAATATGTTAAATTTTATTATTGAATACACAGTGGAATGAGGTTATAAATGTACCACAATTCTTTTCTTATTCCTACACCACTAACTTGGTAGGTTGAGTAAGCTATGAGTCGCAACGCCTCAACATCATCTCGTACACGTAGAAACAAGTTTCAATCTACTTCAACAAATGAATTATCACAAGTTCCAGCAGATCAACAACTACAAACATACACAGACCACTATGGAGGGAAATGGGTTGGAAAGAAGAGAGATTTCGTTAATATGCCAATATACACGTACGAGAGTCTTGGAAGCGTTGGCCACATCATGGTCGGCAAACCTACAAAACTAAGTACAGATACCACCGCAATGGAGTTCACCGTAGCAGAACCACCATGGTCAACCCTATACGAGAAGAGGTGTGAGTTGGAGGTGTATTGTCGATGGCACGGGTTACGAGTTCCTAAGGCACGCTCAGCCGAGTTACCTAGAGATGAGCCTGCCAACATACTTGCTCGTCTTGAACAAGAGAACAATCAAATGCAAAGGCGGCTAACCGTTTTCATGCAGTCCAAAAAGCTAGGAAGCATCTAAAGGGGAAGGCGCAAGAGCGAGCCATGAAGTCTATTAATGAAATTACTGCGTTAGATGATGAAAGTGACATTTCAGACTTCTCAGATTCAAGCAATGATGACTTCCAAAAATTTCTACCTACGAACATTCAACGTTGTTGTTGATGTCTACACGTTTTGTGAGTCTACAAAATGTTGTTGATCGTGAGGGCAAATGATCCTATTGTACGTGCACCTTTTGCAAATCTAAAGATGAATTGTTCATTACTTTTGGCTAAGTTTGTATGAAATCAGTTGCTCATTTTTTCCCTGCTGTTCGTTGTTGGTATGTTATGAAAAGGTGTAGTTGTATTAGTGTTTGCAAGAATTATAAGTGGTTGGTGGAAATTATGGTCTAAACTCACATAATGTACACATTTATTTCAACAAGTTAAACTCAAATGGTATGCATATCAGCATATGGATAAAGTGAATTATTTCTCTCTAACTCCTGTTAGTTTCAAACCTTGGATCACTCCCAGCAGAAAAAGTCTTAATTGCTTCAATAAAAACATCACACAGTTGGTATTGCCCACCATGAATACACAGTCGAGTTAAAGTGGAACGAGCTTGCCGTTGGAGAGGAGATCGTTGGCAAGGAGCATTGCCACTAGATCTTCAAGTTTGAACTCGAAATCTAAGGGTAGTGGTGAACTCGTTGAATATATGGGAAGTCATAGAACACAAAAATCGTTCAGATTTGGAAATTGTTTTGGTGGATAAGTTGTTTGGTAGGTGAGAAAGTGTGGGAAAGTAAAATATAATTTTGTTTAATTGTTTTGTGGTTATAGATTGTAATTGTTTGGTTGGTGAGGTGTGAAAAATAAATAATTTTTTTTAATTAGTTTTGAGTTGTTTGATTGAGAAAGTAGGGGAAACCGAAAGAAAATTGTGCTCAATTATGTTGTGGCTTTTTTTAATATAAAAAGTAAAATTTTATTTAGTTATTTTTCAAATGGATATTTTTAGAAATTTATTGAAAAAATTACTTATTATTTTAGGAATATTAGGAACCGAAAATCAAACGAAGACGGAATTTAATGTAAGTAACTAATAAACCAAGCATGGTAATGGTAATGTTATATTGTTGTAATGTAATGTGATTTCATGAATCTAAAATTACAAGAATCTAACATGACACACACTGTAATAAAATATAATTACGTGAACCAAAAGTATCCAAAGTGTAGTGCCAAACTCTCCCAATGTAAGAGTAAGAGTAAGAGTAAGAGAGGATTGTTAGATCATAGTCATAGATGCAACAGTCATAATTTGAACAATCAATGGTAACTCGATATCTCTGTAAGAATAGCAATATTAAAGATGCTGGAACCGCCTCCCAGCTGTGGGCACACAAGCACTAAAGTCTGTAGCTGACTCTTATCACATCATTTGCTGATGAAGATCAGCTGATTGCTGAGCCAGCTCAACCATCATGGCCTCATCAAAGAACTTGTTAATGCTCACATCCTCACTCATTCCCTGCCAATTTCAAGACAAACTCAAACATTATTACAGCTTAAATGCAATTTTCTAGTTCTACATTACTGTTGAAATTGCAGGATTGATAAAATATCCATAGATAAATTTGCATGACTTTGCGGCATCCACCTTGAGATCTTTCTCAGATTGTGTTGTAAAAGTTTGGTGCTGCATCCTTGCACTAGTTTTTACTAAATGTTGCTGTCAAATTATTGAAATACTTTCTAGAAACCAACTTAAGCTTCATTTGGTCAAAAGTCATCTAATTGAGCTACAATTATGTACAACTGTCTCTAATTTTCTTTAAGTGAACAAAACAAATGGTGAGTTCTAATATCTTTACAGGTGAAAATTACAGAGTAAATTGAGATGAAGGGGGGGGGGGGTACAAATTATGGAACATTGAAAAGTTAACATTTACCTCCCTGTGGGTTCTGTCACATGTTTCCAACCTAAATTGCGGTATCGAAAATACAAAACTTAAGCTATTTTGTAAGCAGCATAACTATGGTTTGAAGTTGCAATTCTTAATTCCAGAATTTGCTACTTTTGTATGGAAAATGTGCATTCAGGGGGGTTACAATTATATGGACTTAAATTTTCATCTCCAGCAGTAATATCAAGTGCAGTTTATATTTGGGGGAGGGGAAGCTTTGTTTTATTATTGGTGGGGGGGGGGGGGTGGGGGGGTGCGCTAATGATATTTTATATTGGGAGCTATTAAGAAAATTTTGCAGTTAAGCTAATTCTCATATTTAACATGGAACATGTATATTTGCACAATTTAGAAGTCAGAGTTTTAAAGAAAATGAACCCTTCATGTGGATATCTTGAAAATTTTATAATTTGATGTATCACTATCCCCACATACCTTATCCCATATTTGAATTTGGTTACTGTGGCTATCTCAAATGAAAATCAAATGAAAATTGATTCAATTATGCATACACGAGCGTGGAGGTGTTCTTATTCATGCTTCCTGTGTGTTCTTTATACCTGGGACAATACTGATGGGAAGTAGAAAATGCCAATTTGGATTTTGTGACGACTTTTCTTGTTGTGTGATACCAATTTTGCCTTCTATTTTTCTGAGCATTTTCTCTTCCATGAGTAAAGCTTAAGCAATACTGTTAAAATTCAGTTCATTCCAGGTCAGGGGATTATTCTGTAAAAATGGAAGTTTATGTTGGACAATATGCTGGCCACATTAATGATTTTCATGCGGAGACTAAACCTGGCTCTGAATTGAAATGGGTGGCATAAAGGGGTCTGGCAAAAAGTTTCACTTATAATTTTGAGTAATCTTAATTGTTTTTCACATTACCATAGGAAGCTATGTGCAATACAAATATGCTAAATCAATGTATGTAACAGGGAATGGTTCTTTTGTGGTTAACAACCATAGCCACTCATGGCACAAATTATCTTGGCCAAGTTGTGTTGTTCAGAGTTCCATCATGATGTTTGACTTTAAAATTTGAAGTGCATATAGCACAAGCTTCATTCTATGTTCATGAAGTACACATCAATAACTGGCAATAACAGTTCATAAAAGTTCTAGCATAAGAATACCCAAAATGAACAACCAAAAGCTTACTACAAACAGAATAAAATAAGGAAATTAAATGTAATATATTGCATCAAATAAAATGAAAAGGCAATAGAATATGAGTACACATGCAACAATGCTTACACAAACATCACCACAAATGCATAGATTGGGAGTTTAAGAAACAATTTATGAAGATATACATGCAGCAAAGAAAATTTGAATTACCAGTTTGAAGTTCAAACTCTTTCCACTTCTATTACTATTTTCCAGTTGCCTACCCACAAGCTCTTCCTTAATGGGGACATTTTGTGAAGACCCTCCAGGTCTGGATATTAAGATTTTGTTTTCAGGGAAGATAACTCCAGCTTCCAGAGAAATTTTATAATTGTTAGGACTCCTTTAGAAAACTTAATTCACAGCAGGATGAGGACATGTTATGACAGGGAGAGTCTAAAATAATGGAGAGAAGAAGTCTCCATTATAAGACCAAGGAAACATAGAACTGGGTAGTAAAAAAGATAATAATAGCCTGCTATCAGAATAGGAGTGGGTAAAATGGGAGAATGCAGAAGGACATTACAGAATCCAAAATTAGAATGGATAATAGGTGAGAATAGAAAATGAGATAAGAAACCTTGCAAACTGATCAAGGATGGTTTAAAGATAAAAGTATTGAAATTGTTGGCTGAGTTAAGAAGATGAGAGTAGATGAAGCGTTTCAATTTGTTACAGGTACATGCACTTACTGAAGGTTAAAACTCGATTTAGAAAACTTCAATATCCACTACCTTCAGTATAAAAAACATGACATGGAACCTCTGATTTCCAGGATAGGAGTATAAAAGATAGACTAATATTAAAGGCATAAAAATGAAGAAATAGAATGCACCAGGAAACAAAGCATTTTACCATGACTTTAAGCCTCCAAGCTCTTTTCGCTAGCTTTCAAACCAAGCTTTTTACCTTCCTCGTCCCTTAGGATCTAAATTATAAAAAATATACATGAAAATGTCCAACACAACCAAGCAATCAAAAATTTTTGAAATGGAGATGTAACTTTAAAGTTCATCAAAGCCAAGGGCAAGCAAAAACCTTGCGAGGAGCTTCCAATTTTTTGCAGAGATCATCCGAACACAGATCATAAATATCCAACTCCAAAGGATAATCCACTTTCTGAAACGGCAGTGAACAAATTTTAAGAAACATGAACACTGTAAAACTTCTCACCAAGATAAAGAGTGGTGAATGCTAATGAAAGAAGGCAAGACACAGCATGCACTGTGTACTCTCATATGTGACCCCCACAAGGTAATCATCTCAAAGAATGTTTTGTTAAATTTCCACAATGCACTGTGTACTCTCATTTTTTTTCCCCACAATGATATGAAAGTGACAAATTCAACTTCTGTACTGCAACATATAATGAAAGAAGGAAACTGCAATTACCCGCAAAATTTTGACCTTCTGATTTGACTCCCTCTTCCAGAAAAAACGCACAAACTGAACAGTCAGGTACCTTGGGACAAAATCAAAGTTACATTAGCAGTATGAATTTAGATAAACCAACACAAAAAAAAAAAAAAAAAGGTAGAGAAACACCCTACCAGCTTCAGTCATCCATTAAATAGGAAGATCCTTAAGGTTGGATCCTATGAGGCCACATGGTGGAACTGTTCATGCTATAAAGGGCAAAAAAAAGAATAATTCATAAAAATCAGAAGAAGTTGTACCTTGGCAGGCCATTGATACGAGACTCTTTCAAGTAAATTGCACTACGCCCCAAGAAAAGGTACCGAAACAAAATCTGGGTGAACTTCAGCTCAGAAAAGATTTCCAAGTATGAAAATAAAAGCAAAATACTTGAAAATGACAGACTTATTTCTGGTGTGTGTGATCATATTTCAAACCCAAAAAAGAAAATGTACCACATAAAGTGAATGGCAAATAGATGAGTACCTTTGCAATTTGCTTAACATTTATTACATATTTGGCATCTTCAGTGTTTGGATTGATGATCTTTGTACATCTTGCTACCTAATTGACAAGGCAGTGAATGCTTCTCAGATTCATATATAAAAAAACACTAAACTTTATTGCCAAAACACAACCTTAAGCAAAATACAGACCTGGAGAGGCTACTCCTCCTGCATCATCTGCTTATCGGATACCCGATGTCCTTGTTGTTTGGGTTTAAGAGCTGAGACAGAAAAAAAAATCACTAAAATAATCATTTAAGCAAATTGAAAGAAATGGACAATGCAGTGTCGTATTTCTCAAGTTAATGGCTTTTGACAGTCACATGAGATTGCAAAGACATGGAATGTTCTTGGTGATTAAGACACCATCTCACTATAAAAGGTTTCAGACATGTTGAAATGAATAATATTGAAGCTGTAGAAGGTTTTCAATCTAAAGATGACATCTAGAGGCCTTGAAATTGATACTTTCTGGACAATACAGTTATGAAAACAACCAAGTGATTCATCCTTGAACTCAAACTTATATGCAGCTTAAGTAGTTAAGTTCCAAAAAAATCAAGCTACATCTATATAATAAGGGGAAGTCATGGATTTTATTCCAATTTGATATCAGATAGCACAAGCAGAATCAAATTTTTAGAAAATAAAATTTTGTTAAAGGAAAAGAAAAAGAAAGATAATTATATTACATTAATAATAATGATGGCTATGACTCCAATGACAGTCAGGAAGAGTAACGCCATAAATAATACACCTATCAGTTGAAACCTAATTAAATAAACAAAGTAAGTAACAACTAACAACTAAACAAGTAACAACAATCAGGAAGAATGCACTTTTAGAGATCGACTGGCCTACCAAGTTCCTTTACAAGTTGAGAAGCTTTCTTGATCAAGAAATGGATAAGAGTCCAGCTCATTAACAACCGAACTCATTTGTTCAGTCTAAACATAAATATAATAGACTTCTTTAGTTTCCATGGCATTGAAAATTTATGGAAGATTAAATGAAACAAAAGAAAAATGTAGGAGCGAGAGAGAGAAGCAAAAGTGAAATTTGATATGACTTAATAAACTACCATGAAATCCATTTTTTTAAAGCTGACAAATTACACACCTGAGCCTTGAGTGCTGCTGCAGTCTCTGTTCCAACATTGATGTTGTCCTGAACAGTGTACCGCAAACCAGGAGATAAATAATTTATTTTTCTTTTGCAATGATTCCATACTTTTTTGAACAGTGTAACCTTCTACAAGGAAATAGAGAAGAGGAGAGGAAACAATGATCATACTTCAAAATAGCCTATGAAACGCATACCCTTTGAACTCACCAAAATAAAATAAAAAACTAATTTCTCAACAACATGATCTTCAGAGATTATCCAACCTTTTTGACCTCTCAATGATTTGAGCAGTCTTGTCCATCATCCAGTTTCTACTACCTATTAGCTGTTGATTTGTCGTGGCTGCAAACATATAGCCACTGCACCTCATAATTTTTTGATAGGTAATTAAGAAACATAATTGAGAAACATTTAAAGTATAAAGTACTGGAAGTAACATATAAAAAAAAAAGTAACATATAATGATATGAAATATATCAAACACGGCATGATTCCAGATTAAACTTAAAAGTATGCATTGGTTACTTTAGAAGCAGCCATTTACAATTTCAGAACCATCAAAGAGGTAGATGACATGCAATACTACTGACACTGATTTCATGATGCCAATGAGACAGTGACCTTTTCATATTATCATTTCTATCTTAACTTATGCTTAATGTATAGCTCTCTATGTAACAGAAAAACTAACCTAGGAAATCAGCAACATTAAAGGCCAAAACAGAGCCAATCAATGCACCATATAATGAGCCACTAGTCTGCAATAGGTAGCATCCACAAAATTAGAAGTTTACAAAATTCACCTCACTTTTAACCTTGTCTTGCCTCAAATGGCCGAACAAAGATACAAATAAAAATATGAAGCATCATACTTCTAGTAAAAATTGTAAACTTAAAGCTGTAAAAATATGAAGCATCAAACACACACACCAACAAATAAGAGCCCCATCAGGAAAAAAGATCACATTAGACATTACCTCTGTAACAAACCTCTTTTTCAAGGTTCACCAATTTTGCGTTTTTTAGCTCTCGTGTAATGTTTGGGCGGGGGAGGAGGCTGCGGGGCATCATCCTTAGGCTCATCATCGTGCTGCAAAGACATTAGATGCATACAGTCAATATTTGGTGTAATGATAAGATAAAATGAACTGCAAAATAGGCCTATACATCGTAATTAATGGTATCGTACCATAGAGCTGCCTTTGTGTCCTATTTTGTGTCCACCTGTCCCACAAGTGGGAGCTCTTCTAGCACGTTGCGGTCGACCTCGTGGGGGTGAGGGCTGATGAAGGGGATGCTCGTCCGGTACATCAGTATCTGGCTGAAGAGTGTCAATCCCAACTGGAGGTCCTAGAGGGTCAGATGAGGATGAGGTTCGTGGGTAATGATGCTCTGTGTACAGGCCAGGAGTGGGGATCATTGTCATGGGTTCAGTACGGGGTGGGTCTATGGGCAAAGTGGGTACACTGGAGCTGGTGGATGGGTTTGAGGGTGTCTCGGGGTGCATAGGAGGGGTCAACTGAGAATCAATACCGAGATCGAAACTGGGCTGTGAAGGTGGGGTGGGTGAAGGGACCTCGGGCTGAGGAGATGCATCTACCATGGGTGGAGGGACCTCAGGCTGGAGAGATGCGTGCGGGATGGGTGCAGGTATCTCAGGACTACTTACAACCCGAGCGGTTGTTGCACACTGACCACGGCCCCTAGCTGCACTTGTCCTTCGGCTTGCTGTAGCAGGCCGACCATGGCCCCTAGTTGCGCTTGTGCTTGGGCTTGCTGTAGCAGGCCCACCACGGCCCCTAGCTGTAGTAGCACGGGTCGGTGTACGTACAGGTGCTGCGCTTGTGCTTGGGGTTGCAATATCTGCTGATTCAGTCTCATGCCCATTGTTTGCCTCTCCATTTGGTGCAGGACCACCACCAAGCCCAACCAGATCATTTAGGGCGCGTCGGACATGGTTGTGGGCTCGGCTGCCTACAGGAAGCATCTCCAACAGCGCTAAATGGCTTTCAATCTGAAATCGAGAAAGAACCAGTACAATTAGATTTGAGACATTTACGTATCAATTGTAGAATGGATAATATAGTACTTATTAATCTACCTAAACACTCAACTAAGATATATCTAATTAGAACACATTACCGATATATCTAATTTTGCGCTGTTGCGGTCGACATACTTTCGAGTGACTGGACGGTACCAGCGGTAATAGTCATGATCGCGAGGCATCTCACCAGTCTGAGGAGGTGCATGGCAAAGTCGTTGTCGTCTCTCATCCCATGTAAGGATATACGGTCCATGCTCCTCCCTCCAATTCTTCTCCACCTTCCCACGCAAGTCTATTCTATGCAGTCTTTCATCATACACAACATGGTCGGGTCGCTCTTGTGCCAACCCAAACTGACGAAGGACACGATCTGGGTGGTGTATCTCTACTATGCAAAAACACACAAGTGGCACCCTTGCCGTCCACGTATCCCTCCCTGCAACGCAAAAGTCAGGAAGGTGGCCGAAGTCTGCCTCGTATGGCTGCCACACAATCTACAATAGAAACAAAAAACAATTATCATAACATCAAGTTTATTAAAACAAGGGAGAATACATAGATAAAGGGAAAAACAAAAATTAAAACAGAAGATGTGTTAAAGGATGAAACAATCATATTCTTAAGGAAAATTAACATAACCAAATAGAATTTTTGTTTGTCATACTTGGTCCGGCTGAATTCTAACTAATTGCTCGCGATAGTGGATCAAGGCCATGCCGGATGGCCTACTCTTCGAGCTTGGCACCCGCACCCACCTACAGTTAGAAGCGAATAACA
Source organism: Castanea mollissima (assembly GCA_014183005.1). Lineage (NCBI taxonomy): Eukaryota > Viridiplantae > Streptophyta > Magnoliopsida > Fagales > Fagaceae > Castanea > Castanea mollissima. The sequence continues at coordinate 22,762,573 of JACAVU010000006.1, read as the reverse complement.
TAAGATAAGATAATACCCATGTTATAGTTACTAAGAAGAGTACATTGCACACACAATATTAGAAAAATACTTACTTAAATGCAAGTGGAGCATATGGCCATGGGCCATAATCACATCCAGGTGGGGGCTCTATCCTCGGGCACAAGAATGGCAACCTTGCCCATGCCCAATACTGGACCAATGTGCACGCCCCACCAATCTGCGATGCCCCTTTCTCGCTTGCCCGACACAACTCTCTGTACAACCAGGCCAAGCAACCGCTACCCCAACTATACTGTGGCGGATCACGAAGGTCACGCAGGAACGCCAAGAACATCAAATGCACCCTATCTCCCGACTTGTCCATGAAAAGCTTATCCCCTAGCAGCGCTAACATGTAGCACCGAGCATACTGGTGTATCTGCATCTCCGTTGCGTCATGAGGCAGTGGCACTGCAATGGCGTGAACAAGGCGGCTGATGAGAATTCTTTGCCCCACCAAAGTTTTGTTGTCATTCGCCGGAGTAAAACCAAGCAACTCCATGCACAGATCTCGCCAATCCCCATCCACCACAGCAGTCGGCCCAACCAAGACCTCACCGTCTATAGGAAGTCCGAAAATGACCTCCACATCTTGTAGGGTGATTGACATCTCACCATGTGGAAGATGGAACGTATGCGTCTCCGGCCGCCATCGCTCAACTAGGGCCGAAATTAGGCAATGATCTATCTCTCTGGAAGGGGCCCTAAACAATCCTTCCAGCCTTAGCAACTTGATAATGTCAATCACCCGATTATCTTCCATCTGAATGCTTCCATCTCCTTAGTGCGACCACGGCACGTAATTGGGCCCGGGTCCTGCAAAATCCATACAAATTATAGCGGTTATTACAACTACAAACTGTGTTTTGAAAGAACTTGCTAACTAAAAGTCAAAGACAACGTAAAAATTAAAGCGATTGTTAGAACTAGATATTTCACCTCGCCATTCCAAATGTCCTCTGATCGATGATATCGTTGTCGCGTCAACAATGACTCGTCAAGTGGACCAGGGTGCAAGATCTGTGGCTCGTCATCAATCCGAGGCTCCATACTGCAAACATTTAGAAGGTATCAAAACTCAAAAGCCCCAATTTTTTTTAAAAAAATTCGTAATTATAACCCAAGAACAAAAATAAAAGCACAAATGATTAATTAGCATAACCTTCTAAATTTGCATAACCTGTTGCAGCCGAGGCAAAGAAAGAGGAAAAGGTGGAAGAGAAAGAGGAATCAGATGATGTAAGCATTCTACAACAAAATTTAATAACCTTGATTAATTAGCATAACCTTCTAAATTTAGTTGTTGGATTTGGTTTCTTCTTCCCTTCCAACCAAATAAATATTTCGAATCTCTCAATTCAGATAATTATTTTGCAAGTATTTTCTTTTAGGGACTAGGGGATTACATATATTCCAATTATGATATTTATTTTTGTGTTTAGCATTTTTTGTTTAAGTGTATCCTTACATATACATGATATCAATTTTAGGAGTCATGTGTAGCTGTGGCGCCACATTTAGGTAATAACATTAGAGAACATGCTAAATTCAAATTCAAGGGCTAAAATTGGTCAAATCAAGGGAGGTGTTGGTGGTGACACACACTGACCATGAAGTGGTATAAGTGAAGGTGCAGAGCTTAGTGAAGTCAGATATGATATTGTTTCCAAATGAGGATGGTATCATGCAAAACTCTATGTTTGTTGTGGGATGCGTTTTGAACGTTTTATTTGTTTTTGCCTTCGCACCACGGTTTTTATTCGCATAAAAACTAAGTTGGAGACACGTAAGCTATGACATTCGCTGCTTCAATTCCTTTATAAATACCCCCAATCAACTCATCACAGCTCTTACAGAAGCTCACATTGCCCCCAATCTTACAGGATCTCTATCAAAGATCCTTTATGCTCTCTTTTTCTTTTTTCTATTAGACTTCATTGGTTCAAAGGAAGTCTCAAAACCATCAGTTTGTTTTCTTCTAACTAGTTGAATAGCCTGAGTTAGTGTTTCTTGGGGCATCTAAATCTTCTGAATTACCACTATTCTCAAACTTAGATGGAATATGAGGTGCTGAGGATTTCTTGGCTGCTATCTTCCTTGGCAGATTTCTCTTCTTAGTTGCTGACTTCCTTTAAGGATTTCTTCTCTCTTCAAGTTGCTATGTCGAGCCTTCAATTTTGGATAACATAGGTTCTTGATCAGCAGGTTCTTCAATTACATTATTTTCTTCTTCTTAATCAATTTATATGCTTTTGTCAAACACACCTTCATTTGCTTCTCTAGACTTTTTCAGCTCATGACTAGTTATCTTATCAAATACTACAATTTGCATGTTTTCTTCTCTTTTCCATTCTTTGCACACTGTCAGTTTTTCTACTCATGGCAGCTTAATGAATCTATTCTACAAGTAGCTTCACAGCTTCTTCCCCTATGTTCTTTTCTTCTTCAATTTCTTTCTTTTTCTAAACAATTTCTTTATTTATAGCTTTAGTTCCTCTACATTTTCCTTCTTGTTTTATTAAAGTCTTTCCTCTGCCTTTTTCTTCATTTTCTCAACTTGGTCCTTCAAACTAGTACTCTTATTAATTGGAAGAGTAGAGGTAACTGAGATGTTTTCAACTTCATCAACATTACTTAATTTAGCAACCATTTTGATTGGTTCAGCCATAGCAAAGGCCATCTCAACTGGTTCTAAGTTTAAGAAATTTTGCCTTTTGGAAAGTTTTTATTTTTATAGAGCTAAGTATTTGGCTTTGGTTTTCTTTGATGGATGATTCAAAAATAATGGTGGGCTTCTTTCTTTTTCTAAAGTAAGTTTTTTGCTGCAGCCTTTTTTCTTGGACTTGCTCTAACAAGAGTTGAAGAGACCTTAATAGCTTCTTCTTCTTATGATTCATCATAGTTAGACACTTGTAATAAAGATTTCTGCAATAATTTTCAGAGTTGAGGAATCTTAACATTGTTAAGAAAGTAAAAGGGATTAAAGATGCTACTGTTGACTTTATGAGAACAATGAGTTCAGGCTATTCCATGAAAAGTTTCTCTGGATCATCATCAGGATCTAGAATAGCAACACCACCTAAACAAAATCAATCTAGAGGTCTAGTTTGATTGAAAGAAAGAGGATTAATAAAGAAAGTAAGCTTACCAGAAAATTGATAAAGGACGATTTTTGGACAATAGGAATTACGAGCTTTATTCAATCCCTTAGCATCATTGAATTAAGTGATTTAATTTGTATACCAAGTGGCAAAGTTGTCTGAATCATCATAAATTATTTTGTATGGAACAAATTTGAAATTTCACAACTTAGAATTACTAGACTGCATCATATTAGGCAATTATTTGGCAACAGAGGAGGCACGAGCTTGCCATGAATCATTATTAGTCCAAAAAGGATGGCAATGAATTGCTTGAACAAATCCAAGTTGTCTTAAATAAAAAAGCAAAATATAATCTTCAAAATAATATATTAAGCGACAGATCACAAGAAGAACACATAGAACAAGGAAACTAGCTACGATTGAGGCAGAAGGATCTAATTAATTGAACTAATAGAATTCTTTTTGGCCATATATTCCTTCCAGAGAATGGCCTAAAAGATCGAGGTTCCATTTTTTAGAAATACAAGAGAAAGTATTAAGGGTAGGAATGTTACCTTGAAAATAACACCCCTCCATCCATCGTATGTGGCAAGCTCAGATAAGATTCAAGGTAAGGAAGCTAAACTTAGGAAATAAGTAGAGAGCCAAATTTTTATGGACCAAAGAAGGCCTCCTCATTCAAGGCTAGGCTGTTCAAAGAAGGCTTTGTATCTCTAGTGATTAGAAAAAGATTGGGATAGCTCTCCTTTAAAGTAGTCTGACCATTCCACAAATCATGCCAAAGATGAATTTTAGATCCATCACTAACATCATATATGATAAAACGTTCAAAATTGTCCCATTCTCCATAATATGCTATCACAAACCCACTCAACAGGATTGCCTAACCTTGCCCGAACGCCAGTTCCCCAAGTGGTGCTATACTTTAAAATCCATTGCCCTCTTCCATATACATTTACTTTTAACACATACTGCCACAACCACTTTACCAACAATATACCCCAAAACTAACACCAAGTTGATCGAAAATACAATGCATGTAGTAACAAACCAACAAGAAAACAGAATCTGCCAGCAACCCAAATCATACAACAAGTAACAAACCAAATTCGTCTAACTTAAATCTTACACTAACAAGAAAAACTAAAGCACTAACAACAGACATTATCAAAAACATACCTGCAAACTTCCGTTGAAGGATCGCCTGAAGCCGGTTGTGAGGAAAGAGGATGATTTCCGTTGAAGGATCGCCTGAAGCCGTTGAAGGATCGCCGACGGGTTGAGGGTGATTTCCGTTGAACGCCGAGGGGTTGAGGGTGATTTCCGTTGGGTGTTTGAGGGAGAGTGTTTGAATTTTTAGTGGGAATGTTTCAGAGAGAGCGTTTGAGAGATTGAGAGAGTGTGAGTGAGGTTGAGAGCGTTTGAGAGATTGAGAGAGTGTGATTGTTTCAGCGAGAGTTTTGAAAATGGGCGTGTAGATATCGAGTCTTATAAACTCGATTTCTACGTGGCTACACGTGGAAAATTTGTCCACGTAATGGTATTACTGACCACTGCAAATCGAGTTTTAAAAGCTCGATTTCTTCTTGGATCTCGAGTTTATAAAACTCGAGATGCTAGTTTCCTACATTCTTCTGAACAGTGGCAACTAACGAAAATGTTACCTATGTAATGGTAAATGGCAACAAAAATCTTTTTTTTGTCTAACGTTTGGTTTGAGCCTTTTATTTTTTTTATTTACAGTGGGATGCTTTCAAAGGATGTTGTAGAAGTAAAAGTTAAAATTTTAAGGTTATTGAAATGATGCAACGTGGCAGGGTTTAAAAAGTCAAGCATTGTAACCTATGACTATTTTTAAAAAAATTATATACGTGTCTGAATTAATTTGGCAGGAATTTTTTTTGAAAAACAGATATATAGAAAAGGAAGATGCTGACCTTCAGAAAATTTTTGTTGCAGAAAAGAGATGAAACAGAGCAAAAGATCAAATCGTGATGGCCGGCCGTACGAATGTCCACTGGATCCCAATTTCTTTTTCCCCTTCTTCCCTTTCTCTGTGTCGCAGTATCAGTAGGTGATTTAATTTAGAGAGAGAAGATATTAAACGTAATCTGATGAAAACAGACGGCTAGGATTTTTTTTAACTGAAATGGTTTTTTTCTTTTTTGTTTAAACGGACTTTATTTTTAATGTAACCCTTCTTGGTTTTTAATTGTCAGATGTGGCAGGGTTAAAAATCCAACCATTGTACCGTACGGCTTTTTAAAAAAAAAATTTATACGTGTCTGAATTTTAAATAGGCAGTGATGATGCAAAGAATAATCAGTAGGCTGGATGCTTCGTACTTGAAAAGACCACTGGTTCTTTCGGCAGCCTGAACAAAGAAAGAAAAGAAAATCAAAGGCGACCGGGGTTGCCGGCCGAAAACCCTCCGATGGTAAAGTTAGTTTTCCTCTCCATATTATGAGTTCCAACTTTTCTGGAGTAAAAATTCCACATACCTTGGGTTCGTCTGAAACTGCCTTTATATAGCGTACTCATTGGCGGTTGCCAAAATTCGAATTTCTCCTGACTTCAAGGAGAGATAGAACTCAAACGTATCTGGCATAACCGTTTGGAAGTTATGCTTTTGTTTCGCAACGGATACCTGGCGGTTACCGTGGGATAAGGGACTGTCATACCTTATTCGGAGATTTTCCTAAGTGTAACACCCCCGTCCTGGAGTATCTCAGTTGGGTGTGCTTTGTTACACGCGTAGGGCTATCTCGTCTAACAGGTGAACATCCTCAGGACGAGGATAGCGTTCTGGTCGAGTGTATCACTGGTGTTGTTTACCTCGTCCAGATCTCCTCTTCCCAGGACGAGGTATTAGTAGGCAAACTCCCGAGGGTATTCTCAATGGTAGGTAGGTCATGGACGACCTGTATGGACGACTTGGAGATAGGCTGGATTATTCCCTTATCAGGCAGTTATCCTATTTGTCAACACGTCCTTAAATGTAGGAACTAACTTTCTCTCAGCTTCATCTATTATATATATATATATATATATAGATTATCATTATTTTTATCAACATCAGTAACGGTACGTGTGGGCTTTGCAACCGACTTAAGAAGTGCCCATATACAGGCCTGTACACAATAGACCATCGTTTTTCTTTTTTCTTTTTCTTGAGAATGTACACAATAGACTATATAAAAAATAGGAACATCTTTATTTATAATTTTTACCAAAATCAGTATTGTGCTCCACGGCAAAGCCCTCGTCCCTTGCTATAAATACATATGCTCGGCGCAACATTTAGAAATATGAACCGCAGAGTTTTAGATGAGAATTTTCTCTATCCTTTATAATTTTTTAAGAGATATTTGGGATTTGGGTTTTAATACCAATACTTCTTTTGTGTATAGAATTCACTCTTCCGTTTCAGTATAGCTCCCTTCCCATAGTTCTTGGTTTACCAGGTACAATCTCTACACTAAGCTATCTCATTCATGGTTCTTCTTTTTTATATTTATGTATTTGTATTGAAAAATTAGTATTATAGATGGCTGGAAAAAAAAGGGAGGATTTGGAATAGGATTGTTTGGTAATATTTTTACAAGAGTAAGCCCGAAGTCACTTCTATAAGACATTCCTCTTGTGTGCAAGTCATGGTGTAAAGCAAGCCTTGACCCTTCATGCTGGAAAGTTATTAATTTTCAAGAATTTGTTCATCAATTGCGTTTAGTGGATTAGTATTTGAAGTCAATAATCAATCATAGTCAAGGAAATGCTACTATGGACATGTTTCCTACCTCGTGCTCCGACAGGGTGTTGAGATATGTAGCAGACGAGTGAGTTCTCTAGTCTTATACCTTAATTATCTAAAAATGTTTGTTTTATCACATTCTCAACAGCTCGCAATGTAGAATTGACTTTGTTTCATTTACTTTTACACACTCGATTCTACATGTACACAAACTATACAAGCAATGATATGCACCATATCACATCTCGGATCGGATGAAATAGTATGAATTGAGACAGTATTTTGATAATAACAAACAATAATTTTCATCAATCTCAATTTGTAGGAATTTTTTATTTGTTTAAAAATTTTATTTGTTTCTATTTCATATTTATGATTAAATTTGTGAAAATTATTGCTTGTTATTATTTTTTACAAGAGCATCTTTTATATATATTTTTTTTATCAACATCAGTATTGGTACGTGTGGACTTTGTAATCGACTTAAGTAGTGCCCATATAGAGGTCTGTACACAATAGGCTATCTTTTTTCTTTCTTTTTTTGAGAATGTACACAATAGACTATATAAAAAATAGGAACATCTTTATTTTTTATTTTTTACCAACATTAGTATTGTGCTCCACGGCAAAGCTCTGATCCCTAGCTATAAATACATATGTTGTACGCAACATTTAGAAATATGAACCGCAAAGTTTTAGATAAGAATTTCCTCTATCCTGCATAATTTTTTGAGGGATATTTGACATTTGGGAATTTTTGAGCGATATTTGGCATTTAGGTTTTGATAACAATCCTTCTTTTGTGTATTGAATTTACGCTTCTGTTTTAGTATAGCCCCTCTAAAATAGTTCTTGGTCTAACAGGTACAATCTCTACACTATGCTATCTCATTCATGGTTCTTCTTTTTATATTTCTGTATTTGTAATGAAAAATTAGTATTATAGATGGCTGGAAAAAAATAGGAGGACTTGGAAAAGGATTGTTTGGTGAATATTTTTACAAGAGTGAGCACGGAGTCGCTTCTATAACACATTCCTCTTGTGTGCAAGTCATGGTATAGAGCAAGCCTTGATCATTGGTGCTGGAAAGTTATTAATTTTTAAGAATTTGTTCATCAGTTGCCTTTAGTGGATGAGTATTTGAAGTCAATAATCAATTATAGTCAAGGAAATGCTACTACGGACATGTTTCCTACCTCGTGCTCCGATGAGGTGTTAAGATATTTAGTAGACGAGTGAATTCTCTAGTCTTATACCTTAATTATCCAAAAATGTTTATTTTATCACATTCTCAGCTGCTCGCAATGTAGAATTGACTTTGTTTCATTTACTTTTACACACTCAATTCTACATGCACACAAACTATACAATCTATGATATGCACCACATGACATTCCAGATCGGATGAAATAGGATGAATTGAGACAGTATTTTGATAATAACAAACAATAATTTCCATCAATCTCAATTTTTTGGAATTTTTTATTTGTATCTTTTTCATACTTGTGATGAAATTTGTGAAAATTATTGTTAGTTATTATTTTTTATAGGAACATCTGTTATTATTATTATTTTTATCAACAGTAGTATCGGTACGCGTGGACTTTGTAAACGACTTAAGTAGTGCCCATATAGAGGTCTGTACACAATGGACTTTCTTTTTTTCATTTTCTTTTTCTTTTATTAGAATGTACACAACAGACTATGTAATAAATAGGAGCATCTTTATTTTTTATTTTTTACCAACATCAGTATTGTGCTCCACAGCAAAGCCCACATCCCTTGCTATAAATACATATGTTCAGCGCAACATTTAGAAATATGAATCGCAGAGTTTTAGATAAGAATTTTCTCTATCTTTTATAATTTTTTGAGAGATATTTGGGATTTGGGTTTTGATACCAATCCTTCTTTTGTGTATAGAATTCACTCTTCCGTTTCAGCATAGCCCCTCTCACATTGTTCTTGGTTTAAGAGGTTCAATCTCTACACTATGATATCTCATTCATGGTTCTTCTTTTTATATTTTTGTATTTGTATTGAAAAATTAGTATTTTAGATGGCTGGAAAAAAATGGGAGGATTTGGAAAAGGATTGTTTGGTGAATATTTTAACATGAGCGGGCATGGAGTCACTTCTATAGGACATTCCTCTTGTGTGCAAGTCATGGTATAGAGCAAGCCTTGATCCTTGATGCTAGAAAATTATTAATTTTCAAGAATTTGTTCATCAGTTGCCTTTAGTGGATCAGTATTTGAAGTCAATAATCAATCATAGTCAAGGAAATGCTACTACGGTCATGCTTCCTACCCGTGCTCAGATGAGGTGTTGAGATATTTAGCAGACGAGTGAGTTCTATAGTCTTTTATGTTAATTATCTAAAAATGTTTGTTTTATCACATTCTTAAATGCTTGCAATGTAGAATTGACTTTGTTGCATTTACTTTTACACACTTGATTCTACATGTACACAAACTATACAAGCTATGATTTGCACCATATCACATCCCGGACCGAATGAAATAGGATGAATTGAGACAATATTTTGATAATAACGAACAATAATTTTCATCAATCTCAATTTCTAGGAATATTTTGTTTCTAAATTTTTTTTTTTTGTTTCTTTTTCATATTTATGACAAAATTTGTGAAAATTATTGTTAGTTATTATTTCCTACAGGAACATCTTTAAATCGGTACTTGTGGACTTTGTAACCAACTTAAGTAGTGCCCATATTGAGGTTTGTACACAATAAACTATCTTTTTTTTTCTTTTGAGAATGTACACATTAGACTATATAGTAAATAGGAATATCTTTATTTTTTTTATTTTTTAATAACATCAGTATTGTGCTTCACGGCAAAGCCCTCATCCCATGCTATAAATACATATGCTCGGCATACCATTTTGAAATATGAACCATAAAGTTTTAGATGAGGATTTTCTCTATCCTTTATAATTTTTTGGGAGATATTTGAGATTTGGGTATTTTTGAGAGATATTTGGGATTTGGGTTTTGATACCAATCCTTCTTTTGTGTATGGAATTCACTCTTCCATTTCAATATAGCCCCTCTCACATTGTTCTTGGTTTAACAGGTACAATCTCTATACTATGCTATCTCATTCATGGTTCTTCTTTTTATATTCCTGTATTTGTATTGAAAAATTAGTATTATAGATGGCTGGATAAAAATGGGAGAATTTGGAAAAGGATTGTTTGGTGAATATTTTTACAAGGGTGGGCAAGGAGTCACTTCTATAAGACATTCCTCCTGTGTGCAAGTCATGGTATAGAGTAAGCATTGATTCTTCATACTGGAAAATTATAATTTTCAAGAATTTGTTCATCAATTTTCCTTTAGTGGATGTGTAATTGAAGTCAATAATCAATTGTTGTCAAGGAAATGCTACTATGGTCAGGCTTCCTTCCTCGTGCTCTGACGAGGTGTTGAGATATTTAGCAGACGAGTGAGTTTTATAGTCTTATACCTTATTTTTCTAAAAATGTTTGTTTTATCACATTCTCAACTGCTCACAATGTAGAATTGACTTTGTTTCATTTACTTTTACACACTTGATTCTATGTGTACACAAACTATGCAAGCTATGATATGCTCCATTTCACATCCCGGTCGGATGAAATAGGATGAATTAAGACAGTATTTTGATAATGACAAACAATAATTTTCATCAATCTCAATTTCTAGGAATTTTTTATTTGTATAAAACTTTTACTTGTTTCTATTTCATATTTATGTTGAAATTTGTGAAAATTGTTGTTAGTTATTGATGATGCAAAGAAAATTAGTAGGCGGGATGTCCCGAGCTTCAAAGGGCCAGTGATTGTTTGGAAGGCTTGAAAAGAATAACACATGATCAAAGGTGAACGGGGTGGACTGGCCAAGAACCCTCCGATGCTGAAGATAGTCTTTCTCTTAAATTCTGGAGTTCCAACTTTTCAGGGATTTTAAAAACTTACCATCATTTGATGTGATTGAGTGTTTATATAGTGTGTTCTGTTGTGAAATTTTAAAATACTCGCAAGTGTACGAACTGTACCGAAATATAGTTTGACAAGAATGCGGTCAAACCCACAGGGACTTGAATGAACGTAGGAAAATTAATCAAATCTTAACCAAATTAATCCTAATCTAGTTTAATAAAAATTGGTTGTTTTGAAATTAAATAAACTAAGCAAATAGTTAAAGTAAACAAAAGATATAAAGCAATAAAAAGATGCAAACAATCAAGGGAAAGGAATTAAGGTTTCGGAATCCGCCTTGTAAGTCATATCAGCATATATTTATGATCATTAATTTTTCTCAACTACTATATAATAATCTAGAAATCAATCTTGCTATCATGGAAAATATTCTCATTAAAATCCTTATTTTAAAAATCAAAAGCATGTTCTTATTTGCTTCTTAAGTATAAAATCAAATAGTCAATTGTATCTATAGCCAAACAAATCACAAGATATATCCAATTCTAAAAATCAAATCATAAATTGTATCCATTGACAAATAAATCACAAGTGATATCCAATTTTATAATCAAGAATTAATAAACCAAGCATTCAATTAATTAAGACAAATCTTAAATCATGAGAAAAACATGATTGAACTCATATCTAAAATCTCATCTCAATCAATTGATATGAAGCAAGAACAATTTAAATCATTAAAGAACAACTATTGTGAAAAAAATCAAATCACATAAATATTATTGATAATCCTTAACAAGGTTTCATCCTCAACCCTAATTATAAATTTAGCTACTCATAATAATTAAAATAAAACACAAGAATAAAATACTAAACATTAAACTAGACAAATAAAATAAAACTAACTGTCATGGAAGAAAACCAAAGAGTAGCCGCACTCTCTATGTTCAGCCCCCAGCCCTAGCACTAGCCTCCCTGAATTTTGCCCTAAAGAACCTTTAAATAGGTCAATGAATCCTATTACAAGTTAAATTCCCGTTTTGGGAAAATTCTAGATTTTTAGGCTTCACTTAACTGACAATTTTGGCCCATTTAACGTCAGAATTTGGACTTTTGGTAAACTAAAAAGTTGTAGACCTTTAAGTTAAATTTCCAGCCCAACTTGAATCATCTTGATTGGACATCTGAACCGAAAGTTATGCCAAAAATACTAACTAATATGCATTCTGGAATCCTAATCCGAATTGAATTTGGATTTGATGCAAATTTCCTTTGATTCCCTACTCCAATTGGACTTAAATTTAATTGGGTTGATCTTCTTTAACTTCATCATGGCCCTTGTAAAATTAAAGTCCATTAGCTTTCTTCTTAGCACAAATCCACTTATTTAATTCCATTCTCCTACAAAAGATAAATTCACGCAATAAGATTCAATTAAGCACAAAATTGATTATTCACCATTATTCCAAAACCCAAAATAAAATGCATGAATTATCTCAAAATAAGTATGATAATACTTTCTAACAATGATATAAATATGCAAAATTAAGCTATTATCAATGCACATCATGTTCTTGAAGCGGTTACCTATATTGTAACTTCCCCTATGTTTAAGGAGGTTGGAGGATTCAAGGTTAACTTCCACAACCGCTATAAGAGTAAGAATATTTTATCTTTTCCTATAACTGACATGTGGTTCAATTTACTGGATCCCGTGGATAAAACCTCCATGCAATTTTCCAAGTGTCAGGGGTTGTCCAGGGACTTGACCTATGGACGACCCGTGTGCCCTTAGACGACCGTCCTATTAAGGACATTTATTTTTACCAGACCTGGACGGCTCTTTTGGATGAGTCTAGAGTTGGTTCAATTCTCAAGGGACTTAACCCATGGACGACCCATGTGCCTTTAGACGACCGTCCTATTAAGGACGTTTATTTTTACCAGACCTGGACGACTCTTTTGGACGAGTCTAGAGTTGGTTCAATTCTTAGTTCTCCGTCAGTTGCCCCCTTGTCCAAGAGTTGTCTAGAGTACTGTATGGCTTAACACTATTCTTTGGGATGTTAGCGGTTAGGTGTGCCATGTGTCATGATTGCATTGGAAACTGGTCGGGTCAATTTATTTTTTCGAGGAGTATGCCACGTGTCATTTATTGGTTGGCCATGTCATTTCAGATGCCAAATTCCGCTGCCTATAAATAGTGGAATTCCTCTCCTACCCTTCACATTACTGAAATTTTCTTCCTTGACATTTGTCGTCTAGCTCCGCGTCTAGAACTTTTTCTTCGTCCATAGTCTCTTCTCGTCTAGGCCCAGGTATTCCCTTTATCCTTGTCTTTAGGTTTTAAGTTTTCTTCCAAAATGTCTGAAATTGTTGTTTCCTCATCTAGCAATAGTATTGATAAAGACATAGATGAGTACCATGGTACAACTAGTTATAGTTCTAGTAGTAGTGGTGATAGTACTAGTAGCATTGGGGGAAACACCAAGAACGAGGAATACACATCCAGCATCCCTGGATTCCATTAGGTGCCTTCTAGGAGAAACATACGAAGAGGACACCTTTTAGGTCTCAAGCTGGTCTCTCAACGAGCGTCCCTCCATCTCCTCCTTTAGACAAGGTGAAGACAATTTATAGTTGCGCCGTAGGCATCCCTTCCTAAACAAATGAACAGAGACTTAATTCACTTAGGGCTTGGTACCAAATTCCAAACGATCTTAACCCTAGGTTAGCCATTCGTGGGGAGTGGTGTTGCAACCCTTGTTTTAGGATAGGCCTCTACGAGGTTTATCTTCTAGGGGGACTTAGATTACCCCTTAATGCTTTTTCAAGGGAATTACTTACTAGGTTAGGTTTAGGAATGTGTCAATTTAACCCCAACGTAGGGAGATTAGTCGTTTCTATGCAAGTTTTTTGGAGGGAAGTATTTGAAGGGAACTGTCCTCTTACTGTGGACGAGCTCCTCTTCTATTAGAAACCCTCAGAGATTAGCCAGTCCCTTGGCTTTTACCAATTTACAGCCAGGGGCAAAGATTGTAGATTAATCAAGTCATTGGTAATGTCTAATAGAACTTGGAAGACAGAGTTTTTCTTCGTCTCTAGTTTCTGGTTTGGGCACCCTGTAGAGGCTGGCTGGGATCCATTTGCCCCATATACTAAAGAACTAGGCAACCTTTGTTCTGAAGGTAGGTTTATGTTTGGTTTTGGTTTTGCACCTCCTCTCTTTTTTCTTTTTTCTTTTTTCTTTTCATATATACAGTGTTTTATTTTTTACTTATAATTGTCTAATTCTTTTTCTCTTAATTCTCTTTCAGCTGTTAAACGACCATCTTTAAGTAAATTTCATCATGATCGCATCCACAGGGCTCATCTGTATGTTGATAAGAGCTTTCATTCACTGGTGACCCTTCAACGTCTTGCCACGTAGGGACTCGGCCCTAAGCCATCTGCTAAAGCAATTGCCCACGAGCTCATAGTTTAGTCTTCTTTTTACTTGGAATTTATTTATGTTTTTTGGGCTATGTTCTTTAGCTAAACTCCAATATTTCTTCTTTAAGGATGGCAACCATGAACAAGAATAGGGAAAAGGAAGTGGTGGATGAGGCGGCCAGGCTTGAGGCTAAATCCTAGTCTCGTCCTTCTGTTGGGGAAGAAAATCTTTATCCAAGATGCAAAATTTTGGGAAACCTTCCTAGCTGTCGAGGAAAGAAGGCGAAGCATGGGTCATCCAAGCTTGGGGTTGTCACGCCCGATCTTCCCACCTCCCAACCTTCCGTCCAAGTTTTTGACGTTGACTCGTCCATTCCTCCTAAAGTCACTCCGGCCAAAACCACTACACCTTCCTCTTCTAAGCCTTCCTAGAGGGTTTCTATGAACCTTCTAGAAAATGAGGACTTAGTTTAGGAAAAGTTTAAGAAGGCCATTACTGGTGAGGACGTGGCTGCGTGCTATGACATGTCCTTGAAAGAATTTGAGCATTCTAGTGTTCATGATCTATTCAAGGTATGTAATCACTTTTCTCTCATCTTGCCATAGTAATTTGTATATGTATATACATTTTTAACAGAGTTTTTGATCATTTATGTAGGCGATGTCAAATTTCATTACCGCATCTAGGTAGGCCACGGAGTTGGACAGAATAAGGGTCTTCCTTGAGACGAGGGTCAAGGAGGTCAAGGACGACTGCAAGGGGTTGGCTAAGGTGGCAGCTAAGGCTAAAGACGCGGCCAAGGAGCTATAGAACCTGGTTGAGGAGCTGAGAGCTGATATTGTTGAGAAGGATACTCATCTTGAACATCTTCAAAAGAGGAACGACAAGTTGAGTACCCTTCTCAACAAGGCAAAAGAAGACGCAATAGTGGATTTCTGAGCTTCTAAACAATTTACTAACTTGCTGGACACCAATTACGCAGCGCGCTTCGAAGATTTTTGCATGGAAGCTATGGAAAACTTCCCTAAAGTTGACTTTAGCTCCATTAAGCTCAACCTTGGTGCTGCCACAAGCTTTCTTCTTCAGACGAGCTTTGAAGACATTAACATTGAAGATGATGCCACCACTAAGACTACCCAAGAAGAGCCTAACGTTGGAAATGACCCCCCACATTAAAGATAAAATTTGCCTTGATTTCCCTTTGTTTTCTTTTTCTTCTTTTTTTTATAAGGTCCATTGTTTAGGAAAATTTAAAATCATTGAAGTACATTTCACTCATCCATAATATTTAGGACGAGCTTCCAAACAATTGCCTTTGGGCTTTTACTTTACAAGGGTTTTTGGATAGTGGTCGACTACCCTTTCTGAAACTTTGATGAATAATATTTATTTCCATTACTTTTTATCTATTATTGAACATATTTATTTCCATTACTTTTTATCTATTATAATGGTTCCAAGTGTGGTCCGTCAACTCATGAAGGCACTTGGCTGGTCCATGTTAAGAATTCCTTCGTCCTTTAAATTTTATATGAATAACTCGTCTTGCGAATTACGAATGGTACTGGTTTTACCAGTTTTAATTGTCCAGAGATTTGATAGTTGGCCCTAGTTTCCGTCCACAAGATTCATCTCTAGGCATAATATTTCTAGCTTTTTACTCATCCAAAGGTTGGATTGTTTTTGCTGGTTCTATTTGTCCATGGATTTTGAGCATTCTTTCACGTATGCATTTTCATGTCCATTGGTTGGATGAATACACCTTAGGCTTTTTCTCATCCATCGTTTAGACGAGAGTGCCTTGGCTTTTTTTTTTTTTTTTTTTGCATTATCCCTATTTTAAGGAAAGCTAATAGACGTTACCTCCCTGCGTCCAGAGAGTTTATTCGTCTTAGGCCTTTATCCTTTTTGTGGACGAAATCATGAAAATTAAAAATTTATGCATCACATATATTGGAAATCTAAACTATATATAACATAGAAATCGTCCACAAATGTGGCACATGCTTAGAAGCTAGTGCCTTAGGGAATTAAAATACTTATACAAACCAAGTACATAACTTCATCCTTCACAAATTAGTCCGTAGACGGCACCAAAGTTAGGAACTAATGCACTTTTTAGGGATCTAATGCACTTTAAAGTATTAAAACATGTAATAATAGTAAACATGAGTAAATGTGAGGTAGACCACATAACTTCAACCCCATCCATGATGTTTGTCCATGATGATTCTCGTCCAAGCTAACACTTCATTGATAGTATCTTCTCAAATGCTCAACGTTTCAAGGGTGTTCTTGCTTCCGTCCGTCTAGGGCTTCCAAGTAGTATGACCCCTGCCTCTTGTAGTTGATAACCCTGTAAGGTCCTTCCCAATTAGGCCCTAGTTTTCCATGAGTCGGATTTTTGGTTGCCAAAGAGACCCTTTTTAGGATGAGGTTCCCAATGTTAAAACGCCTGGGCTTCACCATGGCATCATATTGCCTGGTCATAAGATTTTTGTATCTTGCTATCCTTTGCTCCGCATTCATCCTCACCTCGTCAATAAGATCGAGGTCAAGACATAGTTGTTCTTCATTTTCCTTTTGTTCTTCATTTTCCTTATCTTGATACTTCATCACTCGGTGGTTGGCCATATGCACTTCCACAGGTATGATTGCTTCACTTCCATAGGCTAGCTTAAAGGGGGATATGTTGTTGGGGTCCTCACAATCATCCTGTAAGCCCATAGAACACCTGGTGCCATACTCCCTTTGCCCCCTCAAGCCGAGTCTTGATGATTTTTAGTAAAGATTGGTTTGTTACTTCTGCTTGTCCGTTTGCTTGTGGGTGGGAGGGTGAGGAATAATGATTATTGATTCCAAATTTCGCACAAAAGTCTCTGGAATGTATATTGTCAAACTGTCGTCCGTTGTTAGACACTAGTACCCTAGGTACCCCGAACTTGCATACAATGCTCTTCCAAACAAAGTTTTTGACATTTTGCTGAGTAGTTTTTGCTAAGGGTATGGCTTCCACCCACTTGGTAAAGTAATTGATCCCTACTACCAAAAATTTCATCTGCTTGGTTCCTAGTGGGAAGAGACCTAAGATATCCAATCCCTATTGCGCAAAGGGCCATGGGGCCATCATCGGGGTTAGATACTCCGATGATTGTATGGAAATGTTGCTACTGGTCATACACCTTGACATAAGCCTTAACATCTGCTTGAACAGTTGGCCAACAGTAGCCTGCACGGACGACTTGATGGACTAGTGATCTCGCTCTCGAGTGATTCCTGCATGCTCCTTCATGAACTTTCCTTAATACATAATTTGACTCGTCCAAAGCTAGGCACCTTACGTAAGGTTGAGAGAAGCCTCGTTTGTACAACACTTCGTCTATGAGGACATACTTTGCAACCTTGATTCTCAATTTCTTAGCCTCATCTTTGTCTTTTGGAAGTCTTCTATCTTTTAGGTAAGCTATTTTTCGATCTTCCTTAGCTTCTGACATTTCATTCACTTGATTGATAACCAATTGAGAGTTTCCTTGGATGATTACTAACTCTACCCCTAAAGACTTAGCCAATTCCAACCCTTTAAGGAGAGCTTCATAGTCAGCCTCGTTGTTGGTGGTTTGGTATTGTATACGGGCTGCATATTCCAACTTATCTCCCTATGGGGACTTGAGTATAACTCCAATTCCTCTTGCATATAATGTGGACGAGACATCTACATTGATGACCCACCTTTGAGCCTCTTCCTGTTTGTCCAGCTCGTCTTGATTGGGAGTGAACTCCGCAATGAAATCTGCCAATGCTTATACTTTTATCGTGCTTCTTGGTTGATACTTGATATCAAACTCACTAAGCTCCATGGCCCATTGGATTAGTCATCCTGCGGTTTCCAACTTGTTCATTGCCTTCTTTAGGGGATGATCTGTCAGAACGTTGATGATATGAGCCTGAAAATAATGTCTCAGCTTTCTAGAAGCCGTGACCAAAAAAAAGGCTAGCTTTTCCATCATTGGATAACGTCCTTCCACTCCTCTTAGCGCCCGGCTCGTATAGTAAACCGGCTTCTGTATCCTCCCTTCTTCTCTGATCAATGCCGAGCTCACTGCATGTGGGGACACCGCTAAATACAAATATAATTCTTCACCCAGTATAAATGGCAGCAAAGGTACTGTAGTGAGGTGGGTCTTGAGGTCTTGGAATAATACATGACATTAATTCAAACCTTAGATATGGTAACTATATTTTAGTAATTAATCTTTATTAACAGAATAAAAATAAAAATAAAAATAAAAATCGGTCATGACTGGTGTAAATAGGGGTTCTCCCTGCTTTGCTCTCAAACTTAAAGATGAGGCTAGTGTATCATCATATCATGATGTACCTAATTAGCAATTAAGTTGTAATTTTATTGGTTCTTGCATTAGAGCTCTTGATGAGAATCAACAAGCATTCAAGGATCCATTGCATGTTCCAGTTGGGCCTATTACAAGAGCAAGATCCAAGAAGATCCAAGAAGCACTTAATGGGCTGATTCAAGAGATTTGGGTTGATTCTAACGCTGGACATTCCAAGCTTGGCCCAAAGGAAGATGAAAGTGTAATAATTTAATTCAAGTTATTTAGGGCTGATCTGGCTTAATTGGGAGTGATTTATGGCATGAATTAATGGCTGATTGACTTTCCAGTTCTGTATCAGTTAAGGCAGATTTTTTCCTATTTTGGATCTGCTAATTTCAGACCAAATCAACTTTTATTTAGGGTTTATTATTTAGTACGTTTTTTAGGTATTTTTCTTTTTTTTAAGTGCATTTAATGCTTTTTAGGTCAAACTTGATTCCTGATATGGTAAGGTATCAATTAGGAGTTATTTTAGAATATATTTTCTTGTCTGTCAAGTTTTGTGGAGTCCTTAAATAGGCCCTGAAGTCTGTAAACATTTTTCAGAAAATTATTGAATAAAAATCAGAAAAGGTGAGGCTTTGCCCTCTTTTGGTTCTTCAAGAACTGTGAACTTATCAAGAATTCTTCCTTGTGACGTTCAAATTTTATACCTTTGGTTCGTGATTCTTTATAATCATTGGGTCAAGGTCAACTTATACCTTTGGTTCGCGTTTCAGTTATAAACGTTGGGTCAAGGTTTCTATCATAAATCTGAATTTTAGCTTTCCTGGGTTAAATATTCCAATATTTTTGTTGGGTCCCAAAGCGTGTCGATTGAGGTTCGCATCATTTGGTATCAGAGCACAGGTTCTAAAATCAGTTTCCTATCCCTTTATCTTTTGTTTCCTGTTATCATCCTTTCTTGTTTCTTTTGTGTCTTCATTCATCTTTCTTATTTTTTTTTGTCTTTGTTGAAGTGCACTAGGTTAAAATCGTGCAACCAACTCCAAAAAAAAAAAAAAAAAAAGGTGAAAAAAAAGACATTTGAAAAAAAAAATTTGTTTGTAGTTTCAGTTCTCTCAGACCAAAATATTTTTTTTCTTTTGTCTTCTTCCATTGATTTGGTATTTCTGTCATATTTTCTTGCCATTAGTATTTGTTTTAACACTTAAGTTGAATTTCTTGATCAAGTTTATTAGTTCATTGCAGAACTGAAAAGGCGAAGCTACGAGTGGAAAAATGCAAGAGAGTGTGAGACTAATATCGGGAAAAAGCCAATTTAAGAGTGAAACACGAGTGGGAGTGACATTATTTGAGTGCAAACACGTGAGGGAGTGTTGTGAGGAATTATTTCTAACAATTCTTTGTTGTTTCAAAAGTATGTCTTTCAGGTGTGAAACATCAAATAGGGAAGGAGGGGAGGAGTCGTCCATCATTTTGCAGGCTATGCAACAACAATTTGAACGCATGAACGTGGTGTTTAATGAGATTCGAGATCGGATGGATAGGCAAGACAATGTTATTGCTACTTTGCGTGAGGAGTGTCCCCAAAAAGGCCCAAATGCTAGAAGGCAAGAAAGGCGTTCTCACATGAATGATTCTGATGACTACCACGAGGATGAGTTTGAAGAGGAAGAAGATCAAGCTTCATTGAACAATGAAGGCAGGTTTGTGCCAAGGAGAGAAAGGCGTGGTAGAGGTTTCCAAAGAGATCCAAGATGGCAGGATGGGACTGACAGGAACCTAGGAAACATAAAAATGAAGATACCAGCATTCCAAGGGAAAAATGATCCAGAAGCATACTTGGAGTGGGAGAAGAAAGTGGAGTTAATCTTTGAGTGCCACAACTACTCCGAGGAGAAAAAGGTAAAACTCGCTGTCATTGAGTTTACTGACTATGCTATTATATGGTGGGATCAACTTGTGATGAACAGAAGGAGAAACCATGAGAGGCCTATTGAGAGTTGGGAGGAAATGAAGGCCATCATGAGGAGGCGGTTTGTTCCTAGTCACTTCTATAGGGACTTGTATCAGAAATTACAGAGTCTTACTCAAGGCTATAGGAGCGTGGATGACTACCACAAGGAGATGGAGATTGCCATGATTCGGGAAAATGTGGAGGAGGATAGAGAAGCTACCATGGCAAGGTTTCTAAATGGGCTGAATCGTGACATTGCCAACGTGGTGGAGTTGCAACACTACGTGGAGTTGGAGGACATGGTGCACATGGCAATAAAGGTGGAACGACAGCTTAAAAGGAAAGGAACTCGGTCATTTCAAAATCCGGGGTCCTCTACTTCATGGAGGTCAAATGGGAGGAAAGAGGAAGGGGCTGTTTTCAAGTCCAAATCTGAACCACAAAAGAGGAGAGATGAAGCTCCCAGTATCAACAAAGGTAAAACTGAATCTCAGACTCGTAACCGTGATATTAAGTGCTTTCGTTGTTTGGGAGTAGGTTATATTGCTTCACAATTCCCAAATAAGAGGACCATGATCGCACGTATTGATGGAGAGGTGGAAACTGAAAGCGAGGAAGATGATGACCAAATTCCATCACTTGAGGATGCTTGTGATGAGGAAGTGGAGTATGCAGTGGAGGGCGAGTCACTTATGGCTAGGCGTGCTTTAAGTGCCCAAGTCAAAGAGAATGACATGGAACAACAAAGGGAAAACATTTTTCACACTAGATGCCACGTCAACAACAAGGTATGTAGTATGATTATAGATGGGGGGAGCTGTACTAATGTGGCTAGTACTACTTTAGTTGAAAAATTGAATTTACCTACCTTCAAACATCCTAGACCATATATGTTGCAGTGGTTGAATGATTGTGGAGAAGTTAAGGTAAATAAGCAAGTACTGGTTTCTTTTTCAATTGGGAGGTACAAGGATGAAGTACTTTGTGATGTTGTTCCAATGCAAGCGGGTCACATTTTATTGGGCAGGCCATGGCAGTTTGACAGGAGAATCAATCATGATGGGTTCAAGAATAGGTATTCTTTTGTTAAAGATAATAAAACCATTACTCTTGTACCGTTGACTTCGAGACAAGTGTATGAAGATCAAGTGAAACTGAAAAGAGAAAATGACTTGAAAAATTGTGAGATTGAGAATGCAAAAAAAGATGATGAGAAAGAGAGTGAAAGAATAAAAGAGTGTGAACAGAAAAAAAAGAGTGAAACCATAAAAAAGAGTGAAAAGACAGTTGAGGGTGGAAAAAATGAGAGAAAAACAAAAAACCAAGGGAGTTTTTATGCTAAGGCGAGTGATGTCAAGAGTGCTTTTATACAAAACAGCCAATATTTGTACTCTTGTACAAAGAGGTGTGTTTTAATACTAACGAACTTGACGAATCTTTGCTTAGTGTTGTTGTCTCTTTGTTGCAGGAATATGAGGACGTGTTTCCTAATGATGTTCCTAGTGGATTGCCACCTATTAGAGGGATAGAGCATCAAATCGATTTTGTGTCAGGTGCAACAATTCCTAACCGACCAGCCTATAGGAGTAATCTGGAGGAGACAAAGGAACTTCAAAGGCAAGTTGAGGAGTTGCTGACCAAGGGACATGTGAGAGAGAGTATGAGTCCATGCGCGGTGCCGGTGCTGCTTGTGCCTAAGAAGGATGGAACTTGGAGAATGTGTGTTGATTGCAGGGCTATCAACAACATTACGGTAAACTATAGACATCTCATTCCTAGGCTAGATGACATGTTGGATGAATTGCATGGATCATGTGTTTTCACAAAAATTGATTTGAAAAGTGGATATCATCAAATTAGGATGAAAGAGGGTGATGAATGGAAAACTTCCTTTAAAACTAAATATGGATTGTATGAGTGGTTGGTAATGCCTTTCGGTGTAACTAATGCACCAAGTACATTCATGAGGTTAATGAACCATGCATTGCGTACGTTTATAGGCAGATTTGTTGTGGTTTATTTTGATGATATTTTGGTGTATAGCAAGAATTTAGACGAGCATATTGATCATTTACATTGTGTGCTTAGTGTTTTGAGAAAAGAAAAATTATATGCCAATTTAAAGAAATGTTCCTTTTGCATGGACAAAGTTGTATTTCTGGGTTATGTTGTTAGCGCGAAAGGAATTGAGGTGGATGAGGAAAATGTGAAGGCTATCAAGGAATGGCCCACACCTAAGTCAGTCACTGAGGTAAGAAGTTTTCATGGTTTGACTAGTTTTTATCGCCGATTTGTCAAAGATTTCAGTACACTAGCCGCACCACTCACTGAAATTGTTAAAAAATCTGTTGGTTTTAAATGGGGAAGTGAGCAAGATCGTGCATTTAATGAAATTAAAGAAAGGTTATGTGGTGCTCCTTTATTAGCATTACCTGATTTTTCTAAAACTTTTGAGATTGAGTGTGATGCCTCAGGAATAGGTATTGGAGCTGTTTTGATGTAGGAGAAGCGGCCAATAGCCTATTTAATGAAAAGCTAAATGGGGCAGCCTTGAACTACCCAACATATGACAAGGAGCTTTATGCATTGGTGAGGGCATTGGAGACTTGGCAACACTACCTTTGGCCGAAAGAATTTGTCATACATACTGACCATGAGTCCTTGAAGCACTTGAAGGGACAAGCTAATGAAATGACTAGTTTGGATGGTGAGAAGAAGGCTAAGATGGAGAAGAAACTCCATGAAAGTGTACGGCAACATATAAAGAAGAAGAATGAGCAATATGCGACTAAAGCCAACAAGGGCCGTCACCAAGTCCTCTTTGAACCGGGTGATTGGGTTTGGGTGCATATGAGAAAAGAAAGATTTCCAGCTCGTAAGCGGTCTAAGCTGCATCCTAGAGGGGATGGTCCATTTCAAGTCCTTGAGAGAATCAATGATAATGCATACAAGTTGGATCTTCCAGGTGAGTATAACATTAGTGCTACATTTAATGTTTCTGATCTTTCTCCTTTTGATGTAGGTGACGATTCGAGGACGAATCCTTTTAAAGAGAGGGGGAATGATGAGAATCAACAAGCATTCAAGGATCCATTGCATGTTCCAGTTGGGCCTATTACAAGAGCAAGATCCAAGAAGATCCAAGAAGCACTTAATGGGCTGATTCAAGAGATTTGGGTTGATTCTAACGCTGGACATTCCAAGCTTGGCCCAAAGGAAGATGAAAGTGTAATAATTTAATTCAAGTTATTTAGGGCTGATCTGGCTTAATTGGGAGTGATTTATGGCATGAATTAATGGCTGATTGACTTTCCAGCTCTGTATCAGTTAAGGCAGATTTTTTCCTATTTTGGATCTGCTAATTTCAGACCAAATCAACTTTTATTTAGGGTTTTATTATTTAGTACGTTTTTTAGGTATTTTTCTTATTTTTAGGTGCATTTAATGCTTTTTAGGTCAAACTTGATTCCTGATATGGTAAGGTATCAATTAGGAGTTATTTTAGAATATATTTTCTTGTCTGTCAAGTTTTGTGGAGTCCTTAAATAGGCCCTGAAGTCTGTAAACGTTTTTCAGAAAATTATTGAATAAAAATCAGAAAAGGTGAGGCTTTGCCCTCTTTTGGTTCTTCAAGAACTGTGAACTTATCAAGGATTCTTCCTTGTGGCGTTCAAATTTTATACCTTTGGTTCGTGATTCTTTATAATCATTGGGTCAAGGTCAACTTATACCTTTGGTTCGCGTTTCGATTATAAACGTTGGGTCAGGGTTTCTATCATAAATCTGAATTTTAGCTTTCCTGGGTTAAATATTCCAATATTTTTGTTGGGTCTCAAAGCGTGTCGATTGAGGTTCGCATCAGCTCTATTTCTTAGGGATTACTAGATACTTTGTTTTGATACTAGTTCTTCATTCAAATAAAAATTCTCATGTCAAGCAAAAATTTCAAGTGAGTTTAACATACTTTGAAAACCAATTACGTGTATGTTTGACTCCAAATTAAAAAGCCAACTTAGTTTACTATTCAGCTTATTTTTGCTACTATGCATGGGGTTCACTGTACTTTTTGATACTATTCATGGGTCCTACTATATTATTTCAATTAATTTTACCTTTATCTTCAGTACTTTTAGCAAAAAGTTTTCAGTTTGATAAAAAAATTTCTGAAATTGGCTTGAGTGAGTTTTTCATTGGAGAGAACAAATTTCAATTTTTCTCTGCTACTCCTTTATCCAATTATGTCTCTTTTGTGACACTTTTATATCTATGAAATTAAACCCTAAAAAATGAGAGACTACCTAATTCCCATTGGGTTGAATCCCTTGTAGCCTCCGTACTTTCACCCCCTCCAAATTGTCAAACCATTGAGGAGAGACCCAAATCAAACACTTTTTATTCTTTTATGTGTCTTGAATTGGACTTAGAAATCACAGAATCTATCCCAAACCTTCAATTGGCCTTGAAGTTTCCAATATATTGGATTTGGTTGGCATCACAACTTATGAAAAGCTATTGAAGAATATCAGCTAGTGCAACTAGTTCATAGTAGGAATAGAGAGCTTGGGTACAAAGAACATCCTAGAACTATAGGAGTGTTTTTGTTGGCCTGGGGTAAGATTAATCTTTTAAATATTGTTTTGACAAATCTACCAGTGGATAACCTATGACTCTTGATGATCTCTTTATCATTAAATCAAGACATCATTCAGTTTTTTGTGTAGATGGGAATTGAACCCCAAATCTCTTATTCAACCATCAGAAACTTTACTAGTTAAGCAAACTAGAACCCACGTTTGGTTCCACTAATATTTTTCAAATTTTTACCAAAATCAATATAAGAAAATTCCATGTTTTGCATTGTTAAAATATTGAGTGGTATCATTCAATATCAATTTATATAGGGTCAATTACGGAAAATACTAGGCAAAACACATGAGAATTACCATTTTGATGTGAGAGAGAAAAGTTAACAAATTAAAAAAGTTAATAGGTTTTTTTTTTTTCATCCAAATGTTAAGATTAAA
Source organism: Castanea mollissima (assembly GCA_014183005.1). Lineage (NCBI taxonomy): Eukaryota > Viridiplantae > Streptophyta > Magnoliopsida > Fagales > Fagaceae > Castanea > Castanea mollissima. The sequence goes on along the minus strand of JACAVU010000006.1, from coordinate 22,736,999 downwards.
AATGAACTTCTTAAATTTTAGTCTCAACCATAAAAGTGTTACTATATGGTGTAATAGACCTATACCAAATATCAATCCACAACGTTGTACCAATTAATATTAGGTTTATGAGCTAATTGATAATTTTTATTGTTAATAATAATAATATAAATTCCTTAATATTGGTTTTAAGGGGATAATATATAAACATATTATATTCATTTAATTTGGGGAAAATATTTTGAATATATATGTATGTGGGGAGTAAAAGGACCCAAGTAGGCATTTTGGGCATTTGGGCTCTAACAAGGAGGGTCAATCTGTTCTTGATTAAAAGCTTGTTAAAACTACAAATCGGCCCATACGCCGAGGGTCCGAGGATACATCCGAGGATGAGTTTCTCCTCGGATAAACCCAGGAGGACTTGGAGCCTCGCTAGAATGATCAAGACAGAGTTCCAGAAAGACTGTTGGTTAAAGGGGGAATCCCTGTACCCTCTAGAGGCACCGGTGGTAGAAAAATATCTTAGGAAAAGTCTGTTACCTCCACATTAAAGACCCTGCACCCACCTCCCAGGCCGCATTAATGGAGAAGTGACCCCTGAACAGTAGAATTGAACCTTCTGGGCAAGGAAAGATTTGGGCAAGACGTGGATAAAGCACCAAGAAAAGAAATATTTAAAAGGGGTAGAGGCCAAAGAAGAGGGGATCGACCAATTACTAAGAAAGAAACTAAGAATTGTAACCTTCAAGAAAGAAAGAGAAATAATACAGAAATTGTCCTCGACTCACGTCCGAGGAAGCCCTTTTGCAATAGTCATTTACCATTTGCAATCATTATTATACCTTAGCCTATTCAATAAGTTCCCCGCATCCTTAAACTAGATTTCATTCCCACACTCTACAAATTTCATTGTTTAAGGCTCATTGGGCCTGAGCTCACAATTGTTCTTGGGTCCAGGTGCAACTGTGCACTTACAATTGGCGCCGTCTGTGGGAATCTAGTCTTAAAGGAGCTGGGATACTATGGCAGGCTTAGGCTCACACCATGCAGAGTCTCAAGGATCACAACCTGAGGATCTTTTCGAGCGTCTGGAGCGTCGGAGGGATCGAGAAGGAAGTGTTCGTACGGAATACCCTAGAATGAGCCATACTCATGCTGGAGGCAGCACCACCCATGAGGATGGTGCTAAGGCCATGTAGAAGGAGATTAAACATCTTAAGAGGAAACTATGCCACGCTAGACGCAAGCATTCACCGCCCTTATCTAATCTTTCTTCTGGGGAGGCCCGGGGAAGTAGCTACAGCTCGAGATCTTGGTCACCTCCCAGCGCAGCGTCCTCTTGTGAGGAGGAAGATCCACCGGCACTCAGGCACAAGAAGTTCCCCTCTAGGGGCTTGGAGAACGATGCTATGAGTCGGGCGTTGCACCAACTCTCTAAATCGCCATTCTTACGAAGGATTGAGAAGGGGAGGCTCCCCAAGAGGTTTACCCAGCCTACCTTCACCATCTACAATGGTCGGACTGATTCGATGGAGCATGTGAGTCACTTTAACCAAAGGATGGCGGTGCATTCTCATAATGAGACCCTGATGTGTAAAGTTTTCCCCTCTAGCTTGGGACCTGTTGCTATGAGGTGGTTCAACGGCCTTAAATCGAGGTCCGTAAGGTCGTTTGGGGAGCTTACTAGAGCATTTGCGTCGCGGTTTATCATGTGTAGCAGAGTGCCTCGACCATTGGACTCACTGTTATCTATGGCCATGAGGGAAGGAGAGACGTTGAAAGCATACTCCGACCGGTATTGGGAGATGTTTAACGAGATAGATGGTGATTTCGATGAGGTGGCACTCAATACCTTTAAGGTAGGCCTTCCTACTGATCATGACTTGAGGAAGTCCTTGACTAAAAAGCCCGTCCGCAGTGTACGTCGCCTCATGGATCGTATTGATGAATACAAAAGGGTAGAGGAAGACCAACAGCAAGGAAAGGGTAAGGCGAAGGTTATCCCGCAGGAGAGAAGGGATTTCAAGTCGGACAGATATCACAACAACAAGCCGAGAACAGATTATACGGGGCAGTCTGGCTCGGCACCCCCTCAGACCGTAAATACTGTGTTCCGAGAACCTGTACACCAATTACTAAAGAAAGTCTGTAAGAAGCTCTACTTCAAGTGGCCTAGTAAGATGGCAGGGGACCCTGCAAAGAGGAATCAGAATCTCTTTTGTCAGTACCATCAGGACGTGGGCCATACTACCGAGAACTACCGGACCCTTTAGAACCATTTGGAGCAGCTTGTCAGTGAAGGAAAACTGAAGCAGCACCTTTATCAACCTAACAGGCAAGGCAGTCAGTCCGGCTCCAATAATAAGAAGAATAATCAATCTCGGCCGGTGTTGGGAACAATTAACGTTATCTTTGCTGCGCCTGGCCGAACCAGTTCATGCCCCATCAGGGTGATGGCAGTTTCGCATCCTCAAGTCGAAGAGGCAGGCTGCAGGCCGAAGAGGTTGAAGGTGAATTTGCCCGTCTTGGGATTTTCAGAGGAGGATAAGGTTAGGACCATCCAACCCCATGACAATGCTCTTGTGGTCACTCTTAGGATAGGGAATTATGACATAAGAAGGGTGATCATTGATCAGGGCAGCGGTGCAGATATCATGTACCCTGATTTATTTAAGGGGCTAAGGTTGAAGCTGGAAGATCTTACTCCTTATGACTCGCCACTCATAAGCTTTGAAGGAAAAGCCGTTGTACTAAAGGGACAGATTCGTTTGCCCGTTCAATCTAGCTCAGAAACGGTTGAGGTGGATTTCATTGTAGTTGACGCGTATTCCCCATATACGGCCATCCTTGCCAGGCCATGGCTGCACGCTTTGGGTGCTATATCATCTACCTTGCATGTTAAGGTTAAATTCCCCTCGGGGGAATATGTTAAAGAGATCCTTGGCAGCCAATCGGTGGTCAGGTAATGCATATCGGCCGCAGTGCTACATCAGACAAAAGCCGAGTCATCAGCTTTGATCATCAAAGACTCATAGCAATTAACAGTTCCGGATGCACCTAGTGCGGTGACAGGAGAGGAGGCCCTTTGTGAGGATTTAGAGAAGTTTTTGATAGCGGATAGCCCTAAAAGGTTCTTTCAAGTTGGCATACGCTTGCCACACTAGGAGAAGATGGATTTGTTGGAATTTCTAAAAGACAACATTGATGTTTTTGTATGGGATCCTTATCAGGCTCCGGGCGTAAACCCAAGTTTCATTTGTCATCATTTGAATGTCAACCTTGCCATTGTTCCAAGAAGGCAGCCACCTCGGCGTTCTTCCAAGGAACATTCTGAGGCTGTCAAAGAGGAAGTGCTCAAGTTCTAGAGGGCTGGGGCTGCTAAAAAAGTTTTCTACCCTGAATGGTTGGCGCATACGATTGTGGTCAAAAAGAAGAATAGAACGTGGAGAGTATGTGTGGACTTCACGAATTTAAACAAGGCTTGCCCGAAGGATTCGTTCCCAATGCCGCGTATTGATCAGCTTGTGGACGCCACTGTCGGACATCCTCGTATGAGTTTTTTGGATGCCTTCCATGGTTACCATCATATTCCCTTGGCATTGGAGGATCAAGAAAAAACTGCTTTCATTACTTCAACAGGGAACTATCACTATAAGGTCATGCCGTTTGGGTTGAAGAATGCTGGGGCTATCTATCAAAGAATGATGACCAGAATGTTCGAACAGCAACTTGGGAAGACCATTGAGGTATACGTGGATGATATGGTGGTAAAGAGTAAAACAATACCCTCACACGTTAAAGACTTGGCCGACACCTTTCAGGTGCTTAGGAAGCACAAGCTGCGCCTTAATGCCGCAAAGTGTTCCTTTGGCGTGGGTTCCGGAAAGTTCCTGGGTTATATGGTCACTCATAGAGGTATAGAGGTAAACCCGGCACAGGTCAAAGCTATTAAGGACCTGCAGCCGCCTCGGAACCCAAAAGAGGTCCAGAAGTTGACCAAAATGATCGCCGTGCTTAACAAATTTATCTCTCGATCAGCCGACCGGTGCCGTCCTTTCTTCCAATTGTTGAATAAATGGAAGGGGTTTCAATGGACCGAGGATTGCGTGTTAGCCTTCCAACAGCTTAAGCAATATCTTTCTCGGCCACCCATTTTGTCTCGCCCCGAAGTGGACAAGGTCTTGTTTGCGTATCTGGCAGTGGCCGTTCACGCAGTCAGCCTGGTCCTCATAAGGGACGAGGGTGGGGTACAGAGACCGGTGTACTACGTCAATAAGTCCTTGAATGAGGCCGAGGTGCGCTATTTACTTTTGGAGAAAGCACTACTGGCCGTGGTTCATGCCACACGAAAGCTTCCTCACTATTTCCAGTCCCACACTGTGGTGGTTTTGACACAATTGTCCCTCAAGGCGATGTTATGCAGTGCCAATTATTTTGGCAGGGTGGCTAAGTGGGGAACCATTTTGGGAGCCTTTGACATTAAATACATGCCTCGCACCTCGGTACAAGGTCAGGTCCTTGTTGATTTGGTGGCAGAGTTTGCCAAACCATTGCTAGAAGAAACTCTGAAGGAATCACACATGGATGAAAAATCAGTTGGTGTGATCACAGCCGCAGCACCTCTGACTTGGAAAGTGTATGTGGATGGGGCAGCTAATCAGAGAGGGTCTAGTGTTGGACTTGTACTGATATCCCCTGAGGGAATTGTCTTCGAAAAATCTCTGAGACTGGAGTTCTCGGCTACTAATAATGAGTCCGAGTACGAAGCAGTCCTGGTGGGCATGAGCATGGTACATAGGATGGGTGGAAAGGATGTTCATGTGTTCTCGGATTCTCAGTTAGTGGTCGACCAGGTCACGGGGACCATGGAGGTTAGGGATCCAAGAATGCAAGAATACTTGGCCCAGGTCAAACGTCAGCAAGCTAAACTTGATTCTTTCGTCTTATCTCACGTTTCTAGAAGTGGAAACACCCATGCAGATTCTTTGGCCACGTTAGCAACGTCTTCGACTCAAGGTTTTAGGATTATCCTTGTAGAGGATTTGCTAGAGCCAACTCTTACCGCTGTCAACGCAGCTCGCATTCATTTGATAAGGCCTGGACCTAGTTGGATTGACCCGGTGATATCTTTGCTTGAAAATGACATCCTTCCTAAGGACAAGTCTAAAGTAGATAAGATTCGTCGAAAGGCGCCACGTTTCTGGTTATCCAAGGATCAGAAACTGTATAAACGATCCTTTTCAGGACCATACTTGTTATGTGTGCACCCTGAATCAACGAAAGTGCTTCTAGAAGAACTGCATGAAGGTATTTGTGGGAGTCACACTAGGGGAAGGTCCTTAGCCCATAGAGCCCTAACTCAGGGATATTGGTGGCCCAATATGCAGAGGAAGGCTCAAAACTATGCAAGGAAATGCGACCAGTGCCAGAGGTTCGCCCCCAACATTCATCAACCCGGAGGGGTCCTCAATCCTCTCTCCAATCCTTGGCCTTTCGCGCAGTGGGGATTGGACATAGTGGGGCCATTTTCGAGGGCCGCAAGAAACGAAAGGTGGCTGCTCGTGGGGACCGACTACTTCACTAAATGGGTCGAATCTGAGCCCTTAGCAAATATTAGGAACGTCGATTCCAAGAGGTTTATCTGGAAAAACATCGTTACAAAATTTGGTGTGCCACACACATTTATTTCGGATAATGGCGTTCAATTCGACAGCAAGGCTTTTAGGAAATATTGTGGAGATATGGGCATCATAAATAGGTACTCCACTCCGACTTATCCTCAGGGAAATGGGCAAGTCGAGGCTGTTAACAAGGTCATAGTCAGTGGGCTCAAGAAAAGGTTGGACGATGCGAAAGGCAAATGGGTAGAAGAACTACCACATGTTTTATGGACGTATCGAACTACGCCGCGCAGGTCCACTGGAGAAACTCCATTCTCTATGACTTATGGAGCCGAGGCAGTGATACCCCTTGAATCTGGTTTCCCCACCCTAAGAACGAGTTCTTTTAGCCCTGAAAACAACAATGGCCTCCTGGAAAAAGGCTTGGGTTTAATTGAGGAACGACGGGAGGCAGCTATGGTCCAAATGACTTATTATCAATAGAAGCTCAAGCAGGGGTATGACGCCCACGTGAAGCTAAGACCACTCGCGCCTGGGGATCTAGTACTGAGGAAAGTCGTGGGCACTACTAAGAACTCAGCTTGGGGTAAGCTAGGACCAAACTGGGAAGGGCCTTACCGCATTATTTCGGTAGCGGGCATAGGGTCATATCGACTAGCTGACCTGGATGAAAGAATTGTACAATGCTCATAGAATGTAAATGACTTTCGAATGTATTATTATTAATAAAATGTGCTTTCGTTGATTAGCAGTTCAAAGTTATGAATTCATCAAGAGCTTACAGTTATTATTATTCCTAAATATCAAACAGAAACTTGGTTAAGTATGGTCCTCGGACCACAAACCTTGTGGAAATTGATATCTTATCATTTGTTAAACAGAACCTTAGTTATGCCGGGTCCTCGAACCTTCTACTTTGGGAAAATTAACATTTGAAGTTACTATTCCTAAATATCAAATAGAAACTTGGTTAAGTATGGTCCTCGGACCACAAACCTTGTGAAAATTGATATCTTATCATTTGTTAAATAGAACCTTAGTTATGCTGGGTCCTCGGACCTTCTACTTTGGAGAAATTAACATTTGAAGTTACTATTCCTAAATATCAAACAGAAACTTGGTTAAGTATGGTCCTCGGACCACAAACCTTGTGGAAATTGATATCTTATCATTTGTTAAATAGAACCTTAGTTATGCTGGGTCCTCGGACCTTCTACTTTGGGGAAATTAACGTTTGAAGTTACTATTCCTAAATATCAAACAGAAACTTGGTTAAGTACGGTCCTCGGACCACAAACCTTGTGAAAATTGATATCTTATCATTTGTTAAACAGAACCTTAGTTATGCCGGGTCTTCGGACCTTCTACTTTGGGGAAATTAACATTTGAGGTTATTATTCCTAAATATCAAGTAGAAACTTGGTTAAGTATGGTCCTCGGACCATAAACCTTGTGGAAATTGATATCTTATCATTTATTAAACATAACCTTAGTTATGTCGGGTCCTCGAACCTTTTACTTTGGGAAAATTAACATTTGAGGTTATTATTCCTAAATATCAAACAGAAACTTGGTTAAGTATGGTCCTCGGACCACAAACCTTGTGGAAATTGATATCTTATCATTTGTTAAACAGAACCTTAGTTAGGTCGGGTCCTTGGACCTTCTACTTTGGGGAAATTAACATTTGAGGTTATTATTCCTAAGTATCAAACAGAAACTTGGTTAAGTATGGTCCTCGGACCACAAACCCTGTGAAAATTAATGTCTTATCATTTGTTCCTAAGTATCAAACAGAACCTTAGTCACTGTTCTTATTCTTATCACACACTTTGTGGAAATCAATATCTTACCATTTGTTAAATTGGATCTTAAGTTTTACATCTTTAAATGTTAAACAAAAATTTTGTAAGGAATGGTCCTTGGACCTTACACTCTACTAAAATTGGTATCTCAGATTACAAAGTTTAACCATCATATGGGTTTTCTAACTAAGGCATTGTATAATATCCAAACTAAGTTAGTTTTTGTCAGGTTCTTGAATGTTTTACTTTGCAAAGCAAATATGCACATGGCTATTTAAAGGTTATAATTGTTCAACTGCTGGAGTTAGACTTGTTTGTTCCGTTTTTTCTTTAGCTATGTGTTAGTGAAAACTTTCATGACAAGCATAAAAAGGACAAAGTAAAATAAATACAACTTGGATGAAAATTGAATAAAACTGTTCTTCATTAATTATAAATGGAATATATCATCATATGAAAAGTGGGAAGTACAGAAAAAGTCCTATGCTAGGCCCTAAGCTTTGGTAGGGAAGTCTTGAAGGGAAGTGCTGTCAGCCTTGGTGCTCTTCAACTCCAACTCAAAGGCAGACAAGACTTGTTTCCCTTTGTCTGTTGAAGGAATGATGGGCTCCACGTTCTGGCTTTGCTCCTTCTCGGTACCTCCACACCCGTCCTTCTCTTTATGGGAACCTTCAGGTTCTGTAGGATCAGGAACGAGTTCTGGCACCGCGGGAGGAAGGGCGGGAGAGGCAACAACAGGAGTGTCTTCTATCTCCTATATGTTAAGGGGGAGCCAAATGCTCTCGGGCTTCCTCAGCTCGGAAGCTTGAGAAACCCCTACTGCGTTTAAAGCCTCCCCCCAGACCTGCTGACAGTATTCTCGGCACAAGGCCGCAAAAGCTTTTGTCAGCTGGTCCTGGGTTGCAGACACTCCCTCCTAATAACTGGTCTGCTTCGCAGCCTCCAGCGAGTGCTTGAAGTTGCGCGCTTCCTCCTTCATCCGCGTAAGCTCCTTCTCCAAGTCAGAGCGTTCCCTTTGGGCTTGGGAAAGCTCGTCATCCTTTTGGCAAAGAAGCTTACGTTGCCCCTCCACTTGATTCTTCATTGTTTTTAGACTGGCTTTGGCACCGTCCTTCTCTCTTTTCAGATCGGCCAGCTGAGAGGTGAGCTTTCCATTCTCCGCTAGGGCCTGGCATAGGGACTTTTCTGTCTCTTGCCTTATTTTCTGCTCCATTCCAACCCGCTTCCGAGAATCCTCCACGAACTTCTCGGTAGCGAAAACTTCTTGGATGGCCTGTGATAAATGTCAAGGGGTTAAAATATAGTACGGAATTTATAAATAACCCTAAGAATATAAGTATGAAGTGAAGCTTACCAGAGCTAAGTCCCTTTTCAAAGAAAGGAACAACTGAGGCTGGCTCATCTTTTCCAAGGCTTCCATGTCCTTGGGCAGCAGAAGTGGGTGCTCCAACGCATCGACCAGGTGGAGGGCATGGCCTTGTTGGAACGCCCTGATGTTAGACTGGAGGGGAATTGGCGCTCCATCCAATCTCAGTTCAGGAGACCACATGGCCGATGCACGGCGCACCTCGACCATGTCTCGAATCTCCCCACTTTCAACTGAACGGGCGCGTCCTTTGTCCTTGTCCAACTTCTGCTGCTGAGCCGGTAATGGCTGTTGTTTCTGCTTTTTCTGCTTATCGCCACCAGCCTCCTCGATCTCCACCTTCCTCTTCTTCTTTGGCTCTTCAGTAGTAGGCTTGGGGTCGGCTGGAGGGGGGGTGGTGACAAGGAGGGGGGAGCTTGAGATCCCCTCACTCCGTTCTTGGCGACTCTCTTGCCTCTCATGGTCAGGAGGCCCTTAAGCACGTCCATGTCTTCTTCAATAGAGTTGTCGTCTGGACGTGTTATCACTAGGCCCGCGATCCCAAAGGTCTCGGCGGGCTCTTCTTCCTCGTCAAAAAGGACGATAAATAGGTTTCCACGAGGTCTTTGGACGTCCTCGAGTTGAAACTGGTCTATCTCCTCGTCCAACTTGTTCAATGAGGACACTTGCTCCTCTGGGATAACGGTTGCCTGAGAGTGCGCTGTGAGGGGAATCGCCGCGAAGGGTTGCGTGTATAAGATTGTGTAGGGGTCGTCGGGAATGTTGTGGTCGGCTAGGAAGTGCAGCCTGGCTACGTTAATTCGCCTACGCCTCCGGTCACCCGCAACGATCGCGTTCTCTATCTCCTGGAAGTCTATGGATATAGGGTCGTACCCTAATATCAAGTGAGCTGCCAGAAGCTGCAGGTCTTCACTCACAAAAATCTCTGAGTGAAGCACTCAGTTCAAATCTGCAACGTTGCAGTGGCTCAAGCGCGGGCGCACGTGTTGTTTATCTGCAAAGAAAGACACCAAAATAGACAAACTAAAGTTAAACGCTTTGTAAATGTAAATGAACATTTCAAGATGTTTAGATGGAGCTACAGGGTGGGAAGTTAGATCCTAAGGAGTCACACCTGAATCTCCCCACTCGACTGGGCAGTGGGGGCCGTCGTGCCAGTTGCTTGAGGAGATGAGGTAGTCATCCTTCATGCCTTTATTGGACTTGGGCAGACAGGAAATCAACCTAACTACGCTAGAGCAGGATTTGATGTAATAGCCTACCCTAGTAAGTTTGTGGCATTCGTACATAAAAACGACGTCATGCCAAGTAAGGTTTAAGCCCAGTTGCTCATTTAAAGCGTCGACGCTCCCTAAAACTCTAAAGACGTTGGGAGCGCACTGGTCAGGACACAACCGGTGGTTGCGGAGATATTCCCTGGTTACGCTTTTCATTGGAAGGGTCATCCCACCTTCTATGAAGGCAACCATAGGGATGATAACCTCTCCCGTTTTCCTAGACCCAGCCACGGCTTCCGCCGGACAATATCTCAAACCTACGTCGCTGGGGATGTGGTATTTAGCCCTAAAACCTTCCATCCCAATGGCGATGTCAACTAAACACTTAAATCTACCCATCTATAAGAGGTGAAATGGCGGGTTTTAAGAAGGAGAATGGTTAAGAAGGGAGCCAAGGATGAAATCCGAGGAGAAAGGAGTAAAGAAAAATTAGGAACTTACGAGTTTGAAGTTATGCGAGTTTCCACATTTTTCTGTAGAGAAAAGGCAACGACTGATGTTTTGATATGATTATGCTCTGGGGAAATAAATGAAGACGCATGTTTTCAAAGCATTATGACGTGCAGGAAGCGGCCTCGAAATTGCATCCGTCCCGCCAAATTTTCGGCGAGCGACAAGGGCTGTTGGATGCTCATCTCACCGTTGAACGTGGGGAACCAGGTGTAACTTACGGTTATAAATGCGTGCATTTTTAAAATTCAAACCGCCAAATGGCATCCTTTGGAACACGAAGCGATCTCCACACGCGCGGTTATTTACAAAACGTGCGGGGTAAGTTCTCGTTGGATCAAAACCCTATTTTCCTCCTCGGATGCTGTTAAATAGAGTTTTGAGGGGCTATTATGGGGAGTAAAAGGACCCAAGTAGGCATTTTGGGCATTTGGGCTCTAACAAGGAGGGTCAATCTGTTCTTGATTAAAAGCTTGTTAAAACTACAAATCGGCCTATACGCCGAGGGTCCGAGGATACATCCGAGGATGAGTTTCTCCTCGGATAGATCCAGGAGAACTTGGAGCCTCGCTAGAATGATCAAGACAAAGTTCTAGAAAGACTGTTGGTTAAAGGGGGAATCCCTGTACCCTCTAGAGGCATCGGTGGTAGAAAAATATCTTAGGAAAAGGCTGCTACCTCCACATTAAAGACCATGCACCCACCTCCCAGGCCGCATTAATGGGGAAGTGACCCCTGAACAATAGAATTGAACCTTCTGGGTAAGGAAAGATTTGAGCAACACGTGGATAAAGCACCAAGAGAAGAAGTATTTAAAAGGGGTAGAGGCCAAAGAAGAGGGGATTGGCCAATTACTAAGAAAGAAACTAAGAATTGTAACCTTCAAGAAAGAAAGAGAAATAATACAGAAATTGTTCTCGGCTCACGTCCGAGGAAGCCCTTTTGCAATAGTCATTTACCATTTGCAATCATTATTATACCTTAGCCTGTTCAATAAGTTCCCTGCATCCTTAAACTAGATTTCATTCCCACACTCTACAAATTTCATTGTTTAAGGCTCATTAGGCCTGAGCCCACAATTGTCCTTGGGTCCATGTGCAACTGTGCACTTACAATGTACATATATATTAGACTCATCACATGCACTCTGCGAGTGCAATAATTTTCTTTTTGATTTATTTTTATTTTGGTTTAGTGTTATAATGTTTAAAAGTGATATATAAATTACCATATGTGTTTTGTTTTATTTAAAAAGAGAAAAGAGAACGTACAATAATATTTAAAAATGAAATAGAGATAGGAGGGCTGAATGAAGAAGATAAAGGATAAAACCTAAAATTTAGAAAACCTAAATTACTCTTTTAACCAGTTTGTGTTTTTACTTTAAAATTATTTAACTAAATGATAGAGATATTTAAGAGAGTTTAAGAAGTTGTGTGAGGGTATTTTAATACCCAAAAAAGTTGAAATAACTCTTTTAATTAGTTTGTGTTTTTTAATTTAAAATTTTTAACTAAATGATAGAGATATTAAAGAGAGTTAGGGAGTTGTGTGAGAGTATTTTATTACGCAAAAAAATTGAAAATCAAATGGAAAATCATGTTATTATTAATAGTATAGAAGATATATATATATAATATTTAGTTCCAACATAGAAATTAGAATAATCACTACAATGAATTTTAAAATTTACCCTCAATTTTTGGGCCAATCAAGATTTTCAGATTTAGATCTCATGCAATTATGTATTTCAGTTAACTCAACTAGAAAAGTCGCTGATAATTAAATAAGAGATTTAGAGTTCAATTTCTACCAACATCAAAAATCAATTGATGTCTTGGTCTAATGATAAATAGCAATCATTAAAAACAGATATCATAAGTTAAAACTATCTCTTAATATATATATATATATATATTAAGAGAAACTTTTTAACTTCTAAATTCTAATCCGAATATTAATACAATTGCACAATGCGGGATTTCAGTCCTGTCTGAATTCTCATAACTTCTGCATGTTACCACAGAAATATAAATTCTAGAACCAAGCAAGGACATGTAAAGACGTGTGATTAAACTGACTAATATATCTCTATATGTCTGCGTTCAACGAAGTGCTTAGTAGGAAACTAGACCATGTCAAGTGTCAACTCCCTTGCACAAAGGAGCATGCCTTAATTAAGCTGATCGAGCGTCACAGCTTACGGTTGCAATGTACGGATGGAATATATGTGGCGTATGAGAAAGAGAAACTATATATAAAACTTGGTACGCATTTGACTTCATCGGATTCAATTTTTGTTAGCATCACCGTGTGCAGAAGGGTTTACACAGGACTTCATATATAATGCGAAAAAAAAAGGGTTGAGACTAAGGTACGTACAGAGACAATGGGGAAGAATTGACTAAAGTTATATCAGTGGGGTCGAGCTTAATAGATAAATAAAAAAAAATTAGAAAAGCATGAGTAAATAGTAGCAGTACAACTTGTACTGATGTACTTCACGTGATTGTCATTTCGAAATTAATTTACTTGAGGAATTTTTTATTTTACATCTAAGATAAAAATTCTTCTATAATCTAATCTAAATATAAATATATATATATATATATATATATATGTATTTGTGTATAAAATTTCTTCTTAGAGACTTGAACTCTAACATTTACTTCTCATACCTCATAAGTACTTATACTTATAGAATGATAATTTATTTGAGGATTTAAACTCCATATATTTGAATACAATTATTAATATAAATTTTTTTTATATGAATTTTAATAACATAATTATAGATTTGAGAATTGAGGATTTTGTCAAAAGAAAAAAACTTATATTATTGTCATTTCTTTTTTTCTTTTTTTGGTCAATCACAAAATTGCATAAAACTAGGAAACAATCAATCTGTTACATCGCAAGTTAGCTTTGTCAAAAGATATAATGTTTTCCACCACAGGCGGTGGATACAAAAATACAACAAAAGAGTCTAAGCTACTTGCACCTAGTTTGGCCAACGCATTAGCACATTATTGGCCTCCCGGAAGACGAGAGTTATCTGCTTGTTGAGAATCGCTCTCATCAAGTTGCTGCAATCAGTCAACAATGGTTCCATTAACATATTGGCAAAATTATTGTTCATGAGCAAGACTATGCTTAATGCATCCAATTCAATGATGAGGTTGGTCAGCCCCATTTCCTTGGCCAATATCAAACCATCTCTGAGTGCACACAGCTCAGCCATAGCATAGCCCTTTAACCACTGCCCTTCATGATCTCTGATCACACCCCCCCCCCCCCCCCCCCCCCCCGGCGCACACCCCAGGTTTCCAAGGGCTGACCCGTTTGAATTGAGCTTTGCCCAGCCCACTGGTGGCTTCTCCCACCCCACGGCAATTATAGTTTTGGCTTTAGGGAGCTTAGCATTCATACCAATGGAGAAGAACTCAACACTATCCTTGATACTTTTCTTGAAGCTTGACCGATCCACCTTACCTGTTCTAAAAACAAAGCTGTTTCTGTGCAGCCATAATTGCCACACTCCCATAGGAAACAAAACCTTCCAAGGGATGCCCATAAAATTAGATTTGATGTTTGCCTTGCAGTTAGTTTCGAGCCACTCACCAAAGGGTAGATTAAAGGTTTCCCTCATGCAAACCGGGTACTGAAGTTGTCAAAAATCACAAGCAATCACACAGCCCGTTAAAAGATGATCAATAGTTTCATTGCTTTGGTGGCATAAACTACATAGTTTCAAGATTTAAACCCCTTGAACCCAAAACTTGCCCGGTAGGAATACTATTGTGCAAACACAGCCATAGAAAAAATTGAACTTTAGGATGAGTTTCAACTTTCCACGCCCAAGCCACTGTCACAATTTCCAGGTTCAAAGGGTTTAAACCCCTTGCCAGTAATTAAGCTGATTTCCGCGAGAAAAAACCATTCTTGGAAAAGGCCCACTAAAGTGAATCCTCGGCCTCACGGTTACAAGACAGAGGAGTAGCTTTGATGGCATTGAGGATATGAACAGGCAACTCAAAGGATAGACATTAAGCTTTCCATTCATCGTTTAGATTAAAACATTGCTTAACTGGAATGAGATCTTCATCACGGTTCAAAGGTCCTTCAATTAGACTTCGCGAGGTGCCCAGTGGAAGCCAAAAGTCATTCTAGACCTCAACTGTCTCACCATTCTTCACAGACCATTTTAGCCCCTTAACATAAACTGGACCACCCTTCTTGCAAGCGGTCCAAACACTAGAGCAGGGAAGCTTTTTTCCTTCTTCCATCACTCTACTGGGGGAGAGGTATTTAGCCACAAGCGTTTTTGCCCAAGGATCCTCCTGCTCACAAGCTAGCCTCCAACAAAGCTTAGCTAACAAAGCATTATTCCTATCTTTCATGCTATACAAACCCAAACCACCAAGCTCTTTGGGGAGAGTCACAATATCCCATCTAACCAAATGTAATTTCCTCCTTTCTTCTATTGAGCCCCATAAGAAATCCCTTATTAGCTTATCCGCACTATCTCCCTTCAACCCTTTGAGCGAAATGCGGCAAAAGGAAGGAAAATCCATGGGCCGACCCCATCGTCTCCACCCCGTAGGAACTACGAGATCACCCCAAGGACGCCTTCGGCATCCAGGGGTCGCGGACCGACCATAGAGATCACACACTTTAACAGGTAGGGAATGACATTGCATGTAATATTCTGCCACAGGAGCCGCGAATGTTTTAGCAAGCACCAATTTTCCAGCTTTCGACAGAAGTTTTGATTTCCAACCAGCAAGCTTGCTTTGAATTTTGTTCACTACAAAATTATACACATTACTCACTCTACCATGAGTAATGATGGGGAAACCTAGGTATTTGCCTAGGTTATTGGTTGCAGCCATCCCCATTCTCTTGCAGATGCCTCTCTTCCTTCTCCTATTGACATTAGGAGAGAAAAGAATTTTTGACTTAGATAGATTAACTTTCTGCCCAGCAAGGTTGCAGAAATTGTCAAGAACATCAATGACAGCATCAAATACACATATTAATAAAGCTAAAAATCCAATTGTTATTAATATTTTTACACACACACTCATTTAAACTCTACAAACCATTTCTAATTTTCTACAACCCAAATCCTAATCTTTTTTTTTTTTTTTGAATACTTCTATCCAAAAGAATTTTTATTGCTTTTTGAATCATAATTTAACAATTTTGACTGATATAAAATGACATAAAACATTTCTAAATTTCTAAAAGATAGTACCGAATATCATGAGCAAAAGCTACATGTGAGAGTTTTTTTTTTTTTTTTCATTTAAAAAATGTGAGGTTTTTCTTTTTATAGGTATGAGAAAATCCAAGAAA
Source organism: Castanea mollissima (assembly GCA_014183005.1). Taxonomy (NCBI): domain Eukaryota; kingdom Viridiplantae; phylum Streptophyta; class Magnoliopsida; order Fagales; family Fagaceae; genus Castanea; species Castanea mollissima. The sequence goes on along the minus strand of JACAVU010000006.1, from coordinate 22,721,140 downwards.
CTCCTATAATTAGGAGTAATTTATTGCCTAAAATCTCGTTCACAATTAAGGAAATTATTATTGAACCCATAACGGAGGCCATTATTCCCCTCATCATGGGCCATTATGGCCATAATGAAGATACTAGCTCCAATCAAGGGGATTATTTACACCACCACTCCTCTCTCTCTCTCTCACTATATATATATATACAAAATAGAAATTCTACTCTAGGCTAATCTAAGCATATATGTGTGTGAAACTCTCTCCTAGAGACTTGAACTCTGGCCCTTGCTCCTCCACACCTCATAAGCACTTATACTTGTGGAGTAACTATCGCACCAAAAGTGTTTGGTGGTTACACCACCACTTCTATACATTGAGAAAGGGTGAAAAAAATAGGCATGATAAGAAAAAAAAAAAAAAAAAAACTAAAAAAACTAAAAGTTTTAATATCTATAAGAAAAGGGTTTGGTTTACCTCCAGTATTTTTTTAACTGGATATGTCCTTTAGTTTTAAATATGCAATGACAAGTAGTAGTGAGTTTTAATCTCCACATTTTATTTAGTTAGTGGATGATGTGACAGTCTCACATTAAAACAAAAAAAGCTTCCAGTTAAAAAAGTATTGGAGGCAAGCCAAACCCATAAGAAAAAAAAAAAAATTCACGTCTATAACATTTTCACATCAAATCATTTGTCAAGTTGTTACAGGCTGTTACTGGTGGGTAAGAAAATAATTTCAGTGATAAATTCAAATTAAAAACTCATAACAATCTGTCACTTAAGATTTGTTGTGAAAATATTGTTGACCAACACTTCTTCAAAGAAAAATACCTAGATGCTAACTTAAGTATCCAAAGCTCCCACATTGGGATACACCATGGTGGTCACATCAATAGCTTTTCTCTTTTTTGCATATCTCAAGATTTTAGACGAGTGACTTATTAAAGATTTTGGCATCATCATTTTTTATCATTTCCTCCTATGTATACATTCAAATCAAGGAGAAATTATAAAGTCTTCATGGTGGACAAGTGACGTGATTCACCATTCCACTAAAAAACTCCCAGTTATTTAAAATTGCTGAAATAAAAAATATTTTAAACAAAAACTGATTACTGACTTAACAATTTTAAATAAATGGGAGTCTTTTAGTGGAATGATGGACAAGTAACATGGTCCACCAGAAGACTATATAATTTCTCCAAATCAAGAATGAAGGATTAAAGTCATCTCCTTCTTGCAATCGCTTTAGGCATATTTTAGTATAGTCATTAAAAATGTATTTTTGAGTAAGACCATAAATAAACTAAGCTTATTATAAATATTCAGAGTTCAAACCCAGCTCAGGTAAAAAAATTGTTTATGTTCTTAGAAAAGGAACCAAGCTTAAGCCCCAAATTTAAGCTCAACTAATATAAATGAGTTAAGTTCAAACAAAATAACGTTTTTGTGAACAAGCTCACCAGTACAACACTCGATTTAAGTATTATATATTTGAATGTATTCATGTATAAAAATATAAACATTTTGATTTGATATTGGATTGTGTAACTTTGTAGACAAGTTCATAAGATATTAAATTTTTATTTGTAATTTACTGATAATATAAATAGTCCATTTATATTAAAAGATTAAGACAAAAATGCAAAACTAACCATCTAACTTTCACATTTTTTCATTTCAATCCTCTAACTTCCAGTTTTGTCAATTCAGTCCTCTAACTTTCAATTTTTGTCAATGTAGGGCTCCGTTACCTATCTATTAGTGGCTGCCGTTAGTGGGTTTTGCATTTTATTTTTTTATTTTTTATTCGGAATTAAAAAAAATATAAAAAAAATTAAGGAATCAAAACAAAACAAAGAAGAAACAAATCCCTAACCCATCAGTGCCATCACCGATTCAAAAATCATAGCCTTGCAATAGTTGGTATGTGAACTCGGTGATGTAGCAGAGAGAGTCGAGGTTGAGGTCGGGACATTCGAGGGACTTGCAAGAAGGGTTGCCGATGCGAGTGGTGGCCCCGCCGATGAGGACGACGCTCGGGTGGCCGAAGCGGTGGAACCAGGAGAGGACAATGAGGTTGCCGACGTGAATGGTGGGATCGAAACCACAGTAAACTTTAAGAGTTGAGGACGAGGAGGAGGAAACAGCAACGGCAACGTCGTGGAGGTCAGGGCTGGTTAGGGACTCGATGAGGCCACGTTGATAGAGGATTTCGATGATGTTGTTGTTGTTGTTGAGGCAAGGAGGAGAGGATTGGGTTTGTGGAGGAGTGGTAGCAGCAATAGGTGTAGGATTCTGAATCGATGATGGGTTAGGGATTTGGGTCTTCCCCTTAATTTTTATTTTTTTTTTTCAAATCTTTCGTTTTTTAATTCTGAATTAAAAAAAATAAAATAAAATGCAAAACGACGTCATTTTAGTGGGTTTAACGGCAGCCACTAATAGAAATATAACGGAGCCCTACATTGACAAAAATTGAAAGTTAGAGAACTGAATTGACAAAACTGAAAGTTAAAGGGCTGAAATGAAAAAATGTGAAAGTTAGAGGGTCAGTTTTGCATTTTTGCCAAAGATTAAATATAATTTTTAACTATACAAAGCTAGTAAATGAAATTTTTATAAGTTTACAAGAGAAAATCATTTTCTCTCATTAACTCAAACAATATAATTTCAACTATAACTTATTTTTAAATTATTAGTATAGATTTGTGAATGGATAAAAAATTTATTTGTCGTATTAATTACTATATATGAAAAGAAAAAGTTAATAATTAAAGTAACTTTTTTTATATAGATAAGATAGATAGAAGGTTCTCAGCAAAAAAAAAAAAAAAAAAGATAGTGGGTAATGGAGAGATGGTGTTTGAACCAAGTTAATCAAGTGACTTGTGAATAATGTTCTAAAAAAAAAAAGGTAACTAGTGCACGAACTAGAACCTTGAGCTTTTTCTTTTTTTTTTTTTTTGAGAAACCATGCTTGAGCCTTTTTTTTTAAGAGGGAGTTTCAACTTATGGCGTCCACTCCTGATAATAGTTCTTTATCATTATACCAAGACACAGATCTATTTTTGATGTAGGCGAGGATTGAACCTCAAATGTTTTATTCAACCATCAGAGATTTTACCAGTTGAGTTAACTGGAACCCACAACCAACCTTGAACTTTTTTGATAAGAAATTAAAACAAACTTGAACATATAATATAATTTGTTGATGAACTTGATCTCAACTCATGTTTGAAATAAATTTAAATGAACAATTCTAAAATTTGAATAATTAACGTGGTTCATTTACAGACCTATTTATAAGTTCTTCAAATTTTAGGTTTACATTAATGAGTTTCATTTTCTTAAATCTTTTTGTTACTTACTTTTGTTTAATAATCTTTTTGTTACTTACTTAACATTAGACATGGCAAAATGGGCGGATTGGGTCGGGTTCAGGTCGAATCAAATAGGTAGTGGGTCAATCGGGTTGCGGGTTGGGTTAGGATGACTTGTATTTTTCACATGATTTTTTTTTATAAAGAAAACAACATGTATTTGCCATTTGGAAAGTCATGCAGCAAATTATTTGATGTAAACTTTGAATTCACTGCGCTTATCAAGAATGAACTCAGTTAAATTTATTAATACTTATTTAATATGGAAGGAAAAGGTTAATAATTAAAGTTAATAATTACTATATATGGAAGGAAAAAGTTAATAATTAAAGTAACTTTTTTTTATATAGACAAGAGCATCCACAACAATGGAGCTAAAAATTTAGGTATTTGGCACTACAAAAAGTCACTTTATCTATTTTACTTACTCACTTTACAAATCATGCTGTAGTAGTAGATCTATTTTAGTTTTCAACACAATAAAATAATATAAACATCACAATAAAATAATATATATACTACAATAAAGTAATATATCCACTACAATAAACAACAATCACAACCACCCGCAACCGCTACCGCTACCACTACCACTACTATCATCGCCACCAACTCTTCCACCGCCACCACCAACTCTCCATAACTCCATAAAAGTACACACACAAAAAAAAAAAGTAAACTTCCCTGCACACCGAAAATTCCCAAACTAATATTTATATCAAAACTTAAAATACTTAGAATTATAACAATAAAACATAATTATGCATAAATACTTAATTTGACGTGTAGCTTAATTCCACTTATAAAGAAAACCACGCAACAAATTCCTGCAAACAGAAAATTTCCAATACATTCCAATACAAATATATTTTGTCCATTCATGGATGCTCTAAATCAAAACGAATGGATGCTCTGAGATTAGATGACAGAACTTTTCATTGAGCAAGAACAACAAAAAAATTATTGCATCTAAAATAATAAACTGAAAGAACAAGAAAAAGAAATCATTGACCACATTCTTTGATGTTATACCCAAATAAAAAGTCTCACATTCTTTGATGTTATACCCATTCTTTGATGTTATCCCCAAATCAAAAATCTCAAGCATCCACGTGAAGAAGACAGAGACAATTAACCTGAAGTGGATCGGCAAAAGAGAAGTGGGTCTAAGGCAGATCGGTGGCTTGGGATGGCGATGAAATAGAGAGGTGAGATCTTGAGAGAGTGAGTTTGAGAGAGTTTTGAGAGATGAGAGCTTTTGATGAGGCGGATGGTGGCGTCGGTCTAAGGCTGATTGGCAGCTTGGGATGGCTGCTGGGTCAGTGACGTTGAAGATGACAAGGGCCCGGTGATGGTGAGCTTGAGAGAGTGAGCTTAAGAGAGTTTTGTGAGAGAGTTGAGAGCTTCAGTGACACTGAGAGAGAGGCGTGAGAATAAAAGAATAAAAAAAATAAACCAACCTATATTATTTTAATCCGGGTCGGAATAATTTTTTTTTTTTTTTTTAGCTCTCAGTTACAATGCACATATATCTATAGATGTGCACTGTAGTAATGAAGCTATAAAAAAAATAGCTATAGCTCCACTGCTGGATGGTGGTTTGTTGTTTTTTGGTAGAGCTAAAATAGCTATATAGCTATTTAGCTCTACTGCTACAAGTGCTCTAAGATAGATAGTAAGTTCAAAACAAAAAAAATAGATAGTGGGTAATGGAGAGATGGTGTTTGAACCAAGTTAATCAAGTAACTTGTGAATAATGTTCTAAAAAAAAGGTAACTAGTGAACAAACTAGAACCTTGAGCTTTTTTCTTTTTTTTTTGGAGAAACCAAGATTGAGCCTTATTTTTTTTTTTTTTTAAGAGAGAGTTTCAACCTATAATGTCCACTCCTGATAATAGGTCTTTATCATTAGACCAAGACACAAATCTATTTTTGGTATAGGCGAGGATTGAACCTCAGATGTCTTATTCAACCATCAGAGATTTTACCAGTAGAGTTAAATGGAACCCACAACCAACCTTGAACTTTTTTGATAAGAAAATAAAACAAACTTGAGCATATAATATAATTTGTTGATGAACTTGATCTTAACTCATGTTTGAAATAAGTTTAAATGAACAATTCTAAAATTTGAATAATTAACATGGTTCATTTACTGACCTATTTATGAGTTCTTCAAATTTTTGGTTTACATTAATGAGTTTCATTTACTTAAATCTTTTTGTTACTTACTTTTGTTTAATAATCTTTTTGTTACTTACTTAACATTAGACATGGCAAAATGGGCGGGTTGGGTTGAGTCAATCGGGTTGCAGGTCAATCGGGTTACGGGCCAAAACGGGTCATTTTAAGTGGGTTAAGAATTTATTCAGGTCAATCGGTTTGCAGGTCAGGTCAGGATGACCTGTATTGTTCACATGATTCTTTTTATAAAGGAAGCAACATGTATTTGTCATTTGGAAAGTCATGCAAAAAATTACTTGATGTAAACTTTGAATTCACTAGGCTTATCAAGAATGAACTCAATAAAACTTATTAATACTTATTCAATAATTTTAAAATTATACAAATCCTAACATTGATATCTAAAGCAAAATAACACAAAGATAAGTCAAACAAATACACAAGTTTTATTTCTACACAATATTAACATCTCAAAATATTAAAAAAAAAATTACAAATTACTTATTGGATAGCTCATTTGAAGAAGAATAAAAACATATAAGAAATTTGCAACCATGAAAATTAATTTATAATCTATTATCAATTGTGAATGAGACTCTATTTCAATTTGAGATATACATTAAAGTATGATTGTTTACTTATTTATACATGATCTCTTTTATGAATATCATATCATTGTTAAGTAACACACACTCAAAGAAATATCATAATTTATTTTGAAAAACCGTTTATTTTGGACAAAAATTGTTAAAAAATAGGTCTAAGCATTCATAATTTATGCTAATTTGATACTTTGGCTTTATTATTTTCACACTTGTAAATGTTTCTCATATAGTTTGCAATTTTAAATTTATGTTTTACTTCTACTGTAACCAAATTATCTTAGCATGTACTTTGCTATTTGATATCTAAAAACTTTACTCATTACAGAATGCTCAATCATTCATCTTTCAATTAATTTGCATGCAGTTATGTAAAATCTCAATTGTTTCCTTAAAGCTCACAACAAACAATTAAATCAATATTGTCTTAATTTTATTATTTTTTTTACCAAAAAAAAAGTTTTAAAAAACGGTTTGAGTTCGGGTCGGGTTAACCCCAAAAAAATACGAGTTAGGTCACAAGTTAACCTGTTTTTATTTCGGATAAAAAAAATCAAGTTCGGATCGAGTATTTTCGGGTCGGGTCAAAGTTTTGCCATGTTTACTTAAGATGACTGAAAACAACAGTCTTTGCCAAGATTGTAGCCTGAATACAATTAACCCAATAGTAAATATTTGGCGAAACTACATTGGTGGTCCTTAAAGTTTACTGGGTGTGCGCAATTGGTTCCTTAAGTTTCAATTGAGTGCTATTAGTCCCTTAAGTTTCAAAACTAAACACTGTTAATCCTTTGTTAACTTCCGTTAGTATTATTACTTATGTGGCTAACGGAATAGTGATGTGGCCTTGTTTTAATTGATGTGGTATTTACTATTTTTTTTTATATTTAAAACTATACATGTCATAAACTCATAAAAGCAAATAATTAACCCAGTTCAAGTGGGTTAATACCCGAATAAAAAAAAATATCAATCTAAAACTAACATAAGAGAGTGATAATCCAAGACCATCATCCTTCTCCACGCAACAATAGCGCTGTCATCCTTGACAACCACTTTGATTCATGGTCGTGCTCGCAGCTTCAGTGCTTCACGCAGCCATTGCTTTGCACTTCCCCTCTCATCTTTGGCCAACCCATCGAGTTTGTGTTGTCACTAGGCAGTTGGGACATGATAGGAAGCACTCTTTTGGTGATAAAAATGTTGATGAGGAAATTTCTAGAGCACCATGATTTTAATATTGGTTGTGCAACACATCATTCTTTTGTGCACCAACTCAATTTGTTGTTGCATTTTTCAATTGATGATTAAGGTTCTAGACATGGGTTTTGTAGATTATTCAGTTGGGTTTTGTTCCGTTTTGATTGTACTTGCTATGTACATATGTGCTTATGATTTCTTGTGGCACCAACTATAATTGGAGGTGAATTTTGTAGAGAAGACTTTCATTGTATTGGATAAGGCGGTAGTTGATGGAGGGGTTTATTCATGGAGATCCCCTTGTTGAAGGTCAATTAAATTTATAGCCTTTTGACCAATTGCCCTTAGTTCTTTTGTTGTGTGAACTCAACCATGAATCAAAATGGATGTGGAGGATGATGATGTTGCTAAGGCTCGGGGAAGGAGATGTTGTCACCAGCAGAGGAAGGCATCATTGCATGGAGGAGGACGACAGTGTTGGGGTCTCGTTAATTTTAGGGAGTTTTGGTCTGATTTGGCCCACTTGAACTGGGTTAGATATTTTCATTTATGGATTATCTAATTTTTAAAAAATAAAAATAAATACCACATCAGTTTTAAAAATGCTACATCACTATTCCGTTAACCACATAAACAAAAATATTAACGGCAGTTAATAAAGGATTAATAGCACTCATTTTTGAAACTTGAGGGATTAACAGCACTTAGTTAAAATTTAAGGGACCAATTGTGCACATCAAGTAAACTTCAAAGATCAATAGTGTAGTTTTGCCTAAATATTTTTCTTTACATAGTGTACAGCCATTGACATTATTGAAAAAAAAAAAAAGAACAGCCCATAAATACAACCTATAAGTCAAGGCCTTAATGATAAAATTATTATGGCTATAAAAAGTACAGCCCCCTCAAAAAAAAAAAAAAAAAAAGGTTTTCTGTCCAGATAAAATTAAGGCGAGATTTATCCTGTCATTGTGTATGTATATATCTGAAATGTATTCATATAAAATATATCGAAGGTGGACTTCTAGAATCATTTGAAACTTTGAATTATTACCCAGAATTGTAAAAAACTATCCGAAGTTTTAATATTCTTGTCTTAGCCGCATTTTGTGGGGAGTTCAAAACTGTGTAAAAGTCATGGTACGGAAGAAACTAGGAGTATTCTATGAGGGTCATGCAATGCTCATGTATTCAGAAAATTTTTCTTTTTTAGAAAAAAAAGTTCGCCAAATAAGGGCAAATGGGAAAAGGAAGACTTCCAACAAAACGTTGTTGACGGCAGACAAGTGTGTTTTGATTTGTATTAGTTCCGTCGCTTCCATGCTTTTCAGCTCTATATTTTATGTTGAGAAAAGAGATTCTTATATATACATTAAAATATATGATTTGGCCTTTAAACAAAAAGGCAAAAACAAAAAACTTCAAATCCAAGTTTATATGATTGCCTAACTAACTATGCAAGTAACTCGAAAGTCACAAGAGCTTTCCCGGTCCAAAACAGTGTAATTATTAGTCTTTTGGTCGTGATAAGCCAGCACAAAAGTCAGTCTACGGAGGAAAACTATTATTTTATGTGGTACTTGTGCATTAACCATTTGCCATTTTAGATGGTGTTCTTTCCCCACTATTTTTTTTTACTAAAAATAAATATCCATTTCTTTTTTCTTTTTCCTTTTTATAAATAGGAGCAAAAATATTTTATTAAAAGAACATTAAATTTTTTTTCAATAGTTACAACAAGAGTGAAGGGATTTAAACCATAAATATCTTTGTTGAAAATATTAAGGGGGTGTTTGGGAGAGGAATTTGAATTATGTTGTTTAGGTGTTATTGATATATTTGTGGGTGAAAATGTGTGTAATTTTGTTTAAAATATTTGGAAATGTGTTATAACTAATCTACCAAACATCCCCTAAAAAATGCCAAACAATTAAACTACAAGTCTACAACGCTTATGCCCATTATTTTTTCGTAATACCAGGCTTAGATTAATAAATATACACCGATTACATGGATATTGTTCATAACAACATAATAGACATAATATAATACACAAAGACAACTATAACTCTTCTTTAATGAACAAAAATGGCCTCATACATGTGTTCATTAACTCAGCCCATTTGAACTAGCAGAACTCATAGTGTGAAGTACTTCTAAGTGAGTTAGGGCTATTTACACCGTGATACAACATTTTTATAAAACATTTTTATAAAGCGCACTACTCAAATAACGTTACTCCTGAACTCACTCGCAGAGGTAATAAATCCAAAAATCCAACCTACTCACCATGCGCACATCTAGGTACATATGGGTGGTGAGCTCCCATATATCCTTCACTTATAGGTTGTATGTATGCCATTCATAAGCAAAAATATATTATTTTCGAGGGTGAAGAGCTCCCATCCTATCCCAAAAGAAGGTGGTAATTAAAAAAGGTGTGGCAAATATGATATAGAACTTCGCGCTGCACTTGTGAGCATCCTTTTTTTTACTTTGCTTATCTGCCACTCCATTTGTCTAGCGGTAGATATGGATTGGTAGAGTTCTCCTTTGCATTGCTACATTTCTTCATGTTTTATAATTGAAGTATTTTTTCAAAAGCCATTAAAATATTTTTTTTTTAAGGTAGGTTTGTATTTAAATTATATGGTGCCCATTTTTCTATACTTTCAGAAATAATTTTATTATCTAATTGAAAATGATTTAACAATTACACAAAATAAGGCTACAAAGATAAATTGATAAATCTAAAATTCAAATTCCATAAAATTAGAACACATATTTTACACTTACACTATGTTTATTTTGTGGAACAGTGTTTTCAATTATTTGAAAATATTTCTAGATGTTTGGTGGGGGGTAGGTTAAAATTTTCAAACACAAACTACCAAAACCAATAGCTCAACCACCGGAGCTGGCAGGCTACTAGTGTGACAAACTGACGACCCAGCCACTAGATGTCGGAAGAGGGGGGAAGAGGAAAAGTCACTGTATTTTTTTGTAAAATATTTTGCCAAGCTTTTTTGAAGTAAAATATTTTACAACAAAAAGAAATTTACGATGAATGGAAAAGGTTTCAAGTTTGACCAAATTTTACAATAAAACAAACATAATAAAATGCTACAAATGTTTTTCATAAAATATTTTACATCGAAACAAACAGAGCATTAAACTATAATTGTTTATGGTTTCAACTCAAATACATTATATATTTTTATTTAAAAGAAAACCTCTAAACATGCACATGTAAAATAATAAAAGTAAGTTTTGATCTTAAAAATAAGGGAAACGAGGGGAGGTTAAAATTAGTGACTCATCTTTTATGTGTTATAGTCAGTGTACTCCTAACTTAGGATAATTTAGATTTAATCATCCTTTTTTATTCTCTAATCTACTACTGACAATTAAAAATATTTAAATAAATTTTACAAATAATGGTCTTTTTAAAGTTTTATCTTTGCGTATGTTTGGGAAGCGCGTTTTGCTCGTTTCCCAACGTATAACATTTTTTTAGTGGATCTCGTATACTATTTACAAGACTCACAAGTACTTTTTTAAGCAAAAATAACTTTAAAACTAGGTCTCACGATACTATTTACACACTTAAAAATTATTTTGTTATGGTATTTTTGATTTTTAGTAATAAGCGATATTCAAATAGACCCTTTGAGAAAAAACTAACAAAGCAAATAACTCAAAAGTCATAAGAAGTTTACCTTTCATAATAGTGACATCTTGACCAGTGATTGGCCATGTATTATAGCAGAAAGTACATAAGAAATTTCCTTTGTGTCTGCTTATTCTTTCTAGTTAAAAATAAAAAAAAATAAAAAAAACCAAATAGCCCCTTCTCCAAGTAGAGATTTTAAAATTCAAAGTTAACATCCTTAGGGCATCCACATTAGCATGTGCAAAAAAAAATTCATTTTATATATCTAAAACCTATTTTTTCTATTTTACACACCTATTTTTACAAAACACCCATATTAGATTGTCTATTATACACATTTATTCAAATAAAATATTTATTTTTTTAACACTGTAAACAGCAACCGTGAGAGTGAGGTGAAAAAGGGAATGAGAAAAATATAATAAGGAGAGAGAAAAAATAATAAAAAAATTATTTACACAATAAATAGTAATATGTATATATGCACGATTACTTTCATTTACAAAACTATTACGTATATTTAGACATTTTTATAAAGACTGATAGTGGGTTTTTGGATTAAAATGTATAAAATTAATTACTTTTTGTATTTTAGAAAACTATTCACCTGATGTGATGCTCTTTAAAAGTCCAATAGCACGAGATGTTTCTCTAATTGGATAAACCGTACGCTTTGACACACGATTCCATACGGAAGTGCAGCGGAATTCATGCATTCAAAGTAACATACACAAGAAGCTCATTTCATTATTAATCACTATTGAATATTCTTTGATCCAATTTGGATATATACATCTATCTACTTGGAAAGTTTTGACACATAAAGAACGTTTGTTATGAGCCAGGTACAGAGGCATCTAGAACCCCAAGAATTATTGCTTAATTAACTGATGGGTGTGAAAATAGGAAGCTTGTATAGTTACACTTTGAAGTAGTACTGAGCGCGTAAGCACATATGCGTGCTAGTCTGGAGGAGACACCTACTAGTTTTGAATCTGGGCCAGGCACGTTTCCTTCAGATGCAACTTTTTTACTTAATTAAATAATCTTATTTGCTTACTCACTTATTGCTTGCTTTCATAATAAACATTCAATTAACTATCAAAAACCAAACAATGACTTTTAGGGGTGTTTGGTTTGTGTTTTCAAACAATTTTCAGTTTTTAAATAACATTAAACGTATTTTTATACATTTTTTCATCCACACGTATTTTCACAAATATTTTCAAACAACAATATTCAATTTTTAAAAACATGTACGAAACGGGCCCTTAACCATCCACGCGCCTATCAGCAAAAAAATAGAACCCTCTCCAGTCTCCAACGCTTTCAAATCACAACAATAGCCCCATCAACCTGAACAATATTAAGTCAATAATAAATAGACTAAAATGAAAAACTTACATGTTCATCAAAATTTATCTTAGTTTTTTAATTTTGTTTTTCTTCATTTGAATCTTCTAGGTTTTAAGTCTATTCAATTAAGACTTCTCGATTAACTTTATTTATATGTTGTGGTTAATTATCTAAATTTTTTATTTTTTTCTTCAAAAAGATTTTAATTAAACAAAATCTAATTAATGATAGAAAAAAAAATTCCAGAATTTAAAAAATAAATAAATTTAACGAAAGTTGACGAATGGACTTTAATTAAAGAGACTTAAAAGTTTAATAGACTAAAATGAAAAAACAAAAACAAAATTAAAGAACTAAAATGAATTCTGGCGAAACTTAGATAGTGAGTTTTTCATTTTAGTCTATGTACATTTTTAGACCCCTGTGTGGGTCTTCTCTGCAAGTGTTGGGCTAGGCCGTCTACTGCTACACTAGACCCAAAGTTCTCTGGATCGAGGAGTTGGGACTGGTCCAAGAGCAAACCTTCCTGGTTCGGCTTGTGCACAAATAATTCCCTTGTTGGTCAGGTCTTGATCGTACGCTTACGGCAAGCAGAACTATCACGTTAACTACAACAGGCATATAATAAATATAATAATAAGAATTCAGGCAAAATAGTTAGTGGGCCTTAATGATGGGTGCCCGTCTTACACGATGTTAACAAAATAATGAGTATTAGATGGAGAATAAGGAGCATATTAAAGAAACAAATGTCAGTCTGCCACGTTAAGCCATTCCACGGAGTTTGTGTCAAGAAGGGAAACCACTCCTTCAACGCGATTAATCTCTCTGAGGAGGAAATTAACTGTTTTGAAGGAACGAGCCTAAGTAACTTGGGTTGAATGAAGTTTCTTCCTTTTGTTACTAGAAAGCATGGGTTGGAAGGGGAGAGGGAGATTAACCCATTCGCTGCATGCCAATCACTTTATTCCTTCTGCCTCTCTCTCACTTCTTTTCTTCTTCTTCTGTTTTCTTTCTCTCTTTTTTTCTTGCTTGTTTTTACTCTCTTTTTATTCTTTCTCTCTTATTCTTCTTGTTTCTCTCACTCCCCTGTTTTTGTGATTCTAGCGACTATCTTATAGAGGTTTTCCCTTTGTCCTACTGCTAGACCATACCCCCTTTACCTTTGACTCGTGACCTCGCCATTTCCTGTATTGGTTGGGTACAAGCTAGTGGTGTCTGGGCCTTGCGCGTGCCTTGCCTTCATGCTTGTTCAAAATTTTGTCTGCTGCTTATTTGCCTGCCAGGGTCTAAACATTAAACTGCCTAGTCTACTGCTTGTTTTTTGCTTCTTTTGGCATAGGCTGTCTCGCCTGACTCCTCATTTATGGTCTGCATCTCCTAAGGGTTGGGCCTTGCCCGGTTATGGGCAGTTCCAAGCCTTTATTCCCAACTCCTGTTACTTACTTCCTGCCACACAATTTTGTTGTGCTTGCCGTGAGGTTTACCTGACCCAAGCCTACTGGGTCATTTTAGACCTTTCTGTTTATTCTTTCTCCGAAGGCCTAATGATCTCACTGAGCCCTTTGCTACTCGCGAGCTCCCGTTGTCCCGCCTACTTTCATTTGGGCGTCCTTGACCCACTTACTCTCTTGGGCATCCTTTGCCCTTTTTTCCACTTTAAATGTTTCCTATGGGCTTTTACTAACTTCTTAGGCTTCCTCGGCCCAAGTATTTCTCACATTTACCTTGGGGTTCATAGGTTTCCCATAGCCCCTTACTTTCTTTATTTGCACTACTTTGGGCCTGCTGTAGCAGCCGTAGCTCATTCTCACTTTTTCACATCCCTATAGCCCATGGGTTTGTTGTTACTTTCTTCTGAGCCTTTTTAGGCCCACTTATTTCTTCAGGATCTATTTATTTTCTTTTTTAGACCCACTATTCATTATTCCTGCCACTTAGCTTAATGGCACTCCATACTACTTTCTTTTGCCCCTGACTTTGGGCCTGCTTCCCTGTTGGGCTTGTAAAAAAAAATGAACATCTACAACCCCTTAAAACAACCAGATTAACCTAGTTATTTAGCCAAGTTATTAACTTTGGTAAATTAAGCAGATCTAGGTTAACACATATAAATCATATCATGCAAAGCAGAGGAAATATAAAAAACACAATGATATGATAACCCAGGAAAACCAAACCGTTAAAAAACCTGAGGAGGATTTAACCTAACTATCTTCAAGGTAAAACTGAATCTAATATGAAAGAATTGAAATTTACACAATAGCGACTTAGACCACTAACATCTTATTGCTACCTCGAGTAGGAAACTTACTACCACGACCACGTAACAGCTTTGAGTTCACAAACTACTTCCTTCTTGCACAAGCACTTCCGCTTGTATATCTTTAAGCTCTTAATGCAGCAACTGAATGATCATCAAGTTCTTGACTTAGTCTTGATCCTTGATAACCCTAAGTATGTGTGAAAGCAAAACACGTCTAGATCTCATAAAGATTTACACACACAGCATCAACCACTACTGAAAACGTGGCTAGGGTTTTCCCTTTTATACCTAGAGCAAAACATAAAACCCTACACGTAAAATGGGCTTAGGCTGAGTTGGAAAATTCTGCGGAAAAACAATCTACACGACTTTCGATCGGTCAAGTCTAATTTTCAATAGATCAAGCCAGGCAAAATTGCACAGTAAATTTTACAGCAACTCAATTCCAACTTTACATAAAAGGCACATACTTTGAGCAGTCTAAACAAGACTAAAACATTTTAATTATGGTTTGCCAACATTACAAATTAGTGTTCTAATACTTTTAAACCTAACGATCTTAGAACCTAACAGTCTGATAAATAAATAACTAAATATATATATATAACCCCTAAAAATAAGATTAATTTTTCTAATACATCAATTCATTATTAATTTATTTAACTTTACTTTATATAGACACCAACCAAAACATAAAAATTGCTCCTATAAGGTTTCATCCAATGGCACCTCTTAAACTTTTCAAGAAATAACACTTATCTCTTAAGGTAATGCAACAGATAATTCATGTCCCCAAGTGCCAATGAATGGAATGGAATAGTCTATTCTTAAAAGTTAAAAGATTCTTATTCATTCATTAAATAAATAAATAAATAAATAAATTTCTTCGTCATTTATAAGAGTGGTGACATTTGTCCACAAACTTCAAGCTCAAGAGGAAGGTGCCATTTGATTCCTAATTTAGTTAAGAATTTTTTTTTCAAAAAGAAATATTATGTTAAAGAAGTTGTGAGACAACATGGACTTATTTGTTATATTTATATAATATATAAATAAGTATAAATTATCGAAATATTTGGTGGGAGTGCCATTTCATAAAACTTCAAATTTACTATAATTTATTATTTTTTTAAACTTTGGTATAATTTATCTAAATATATTTTTATTCATGATTTCAATAACTTCCATTTATTGGGTGCATATATTGTTACAATAATCTAATATCATTATTTTACGTTCCATTATGAAATCCAAATTCATTGTGTCTATGTGCATTTGTATTGATAATTGTATAATAGAAAAAAAAAATGTCAAATTTACACATATAAGTTCCAAAATCACCCACATCAGTCAAGCTAAAAAAGTGTAAATTTACAAAATTGTCATAGTAATCATGTATATATACATAGTTACTGTAGCTTTGCATATCATTTTTAAAAAAATCTTTCACATTTTGTCTTATCAAATTCCTCTCTCTCTCTCTCTCTCTCTCTCTCTCTCTCTCATTTTATGAAGATAATAATAAACAAAGAATGAAGAATGATTATTAAAATAAATATAATTTAGAATAAATTATCTAATATGAGTGTTTTTGAAAAGTGGTTGTGAAAAAAAAAAAAGTAAGTTCTTATATTAAAATATACAAAAAAATTTCACAAACTAATGTGAATGCTCTAATTTACCTAAAGGAAAATTGGCTTAATAGTCACTTTTTTTTTTAACTTACAAAAAAATGGTGTTGTTTATATGCAAGTGAGTAAATACCGTTAAGGGTATTAAACGAAAAAAAGAAGGAAAAAGAAGAAGAAGAGGATACTAGGACAAAGTTTGTATATATACAAACTTTTTTTTTAGGTGTATATATACAAACTTGGTTGTAAACAATGATTACAATTTCACTCAATATTTTTTTTTTTACTAAATGTGAATTTTGACAAATCTACCGGTGGATAACATTTTCTTATTATCCTCCATGCTTACAAAATTTTTAGAATGTCAAATATCAATAACTATATCATCAATCAAATGTTTAAATTTCGAATTTTTATAATCTAAAATTATGCATAAAAATTAATTTAATAGATCAGATAGTACATAAAATTTTATTGGCACGAAATTTAACATACATGTTAAGATAAAGATTATACAGTCCAACAATTATATTTTCAAAATATGTAGCCATGTTAATTTTTTTTAATACGAATTATAGTTGTGAGCGGACAAAAACTAGCCCCCGTGAACCACCACAGGTGATAGTTAAAAGTCTCACACAATCTACTTATAGTTGAACAGTTGAGAATAAACACTCCACAATGGGAAGCTCAAACAATTGATTTTATTGATCATAAAATATTACAAGTAAACTTTTCATACTTCCTTTACAAAAAATTCCCTTATCCCCATGGAATGGAATAACCTCCTCCTCTTAGATGGGCTACCCTTCTTATTTATAGACACATTGCCTGCTCCTATCTTTATAGCTATCATGTTGCCAGCCCAAATTTCAGGGATATTTTTCTTAGTTTATTGGTTTCCTCCCCTCTCTTATCCTTGAACTCTGTCTTCTGGAGGATATTTTTATTGTTCAGGCTGTCTCATATGTATTTAATGTGGTAGAGGTTAGGTAGGGGCTCCCAAATTGATGCGGAGATAAAAATCTTAAACCTTCTTGCATGTTCCGGGAGTTTCCCGAGGCCTTGGGCACCATCTGGAAGCTACATGTTGACCATCCATGCAGCTCACTTCAGGTAAGGTTAACTCCTCACCTTCTCCACGGGAATCATTTTACCGTGGTGTTTTCCTTTCTCGGGTATAAGGGTTATTTCAGCTTCCTTTTCTTACAACCCGTTACCTTCTTGGACTCCCATCATGTATACAGGTTTGGCCCAATTCGTTCCCATGAGCCAATCCATTATTGGGCTTAGAGCCTGGACGGGGATTCTTCTACTCCCCACAATAGTTATCTATACTATCTATAAGAGGATTCTCCTTCTTGAACTGGACTTTTTTATGGTCAACAATACCCTTATCCAGTATCGAAAAATTTCTCTTACAAATGTTTTAGGAATAAGGTCAATAACGTTACACTATTTCTAAAAAAGAACTCCTTTTATTGAACTGGACTTTTATGCGATTCATCTATATTATCTATAAGAGGATTTATCTCCTTGAATTGGACTTGTTTATGATTAAAAATACTCTCATCTAGTATTTAATAACTTCTCTTACAAATGTTTTTAGAATATGGCCAATAACATCACACTATTCCCCAAAAAAATTCTTTTATTGAACTGGATTTTTATGCAATTCAAAAAATACCCTTATTGATAAACATTGACTTCTCTTAGAGATAAGGACAATAATGTCAAATAACAAATCATTTTGAATTCAAAAAGAGAACTCCTATTATTCCTTTTTCGCTCAAATAAAAGTATGAAACACCTCCATATTGATCCTTCAAGTTGATTCTTTTTTTCCCCTAAAATTTAGCCATTTGTTTTCCTTTTTATCCAAAAGAAAACACCTCCAGGTTAAAAAAATATATACTATTCATTAAAAAATAATTACTTATCCTTTTTCCCAGTCTTTTTTATATCACTTTTATTACTATTGCAGAGGCCCCAGTACACCATTTTCAAATATAAGTTCAAAAAATAAATTGCAAATAGCTTATCTCTAAAATTTATCATTTTTATTTGTTTTATATATATATATATATATGTAAGAGCCACAAGATCAAGTAGCCCAAGCCCACTAAGAACGGTGACTTGTATAGTTCAACTTTGGCCAATATCAATAAATTTGTAAAAGAGAGGGAAACAAACAACAAGAATGGGCTTTGCCGGAGGATGAAAAGAAGGAAGAAAGAGTTGATATTCTCGAATAGATGAATTATTCTCAATACAAGTTTGCCTGAGGAGGCCAAAGTTACACAACAAATGGTATTGTTCACTCTCTTCTTTCAATGCTCTTCTTGTTTCTTTTCCTATATTTTCTTATCCTTTTGTGTCGATCCCTTTGCTGAAAACCCTATTCTTTCTTATATACTCCTCCCTCCTTCACATCCTGACCTTTTATCTTTACCTAACAGATCTCCCCTCATGACACTTGTCCCTTTTTGCATTTGAAGAAGGTGGTAGAAGTAGTTTACTTAGCTGTGACTTCCATTGTTCATGCCACTTTCTCATCAATGCAGCTGATAAAGCTGTTGCCTACCATTTAATGCGGAGGCAACAGGCTACTCCAAACTGAAAATTTCCCCTATTACCATTGATTCTCTCTCTTCAGACCCTTCTTCTCACCTGAAGCGCCTCATAGTCTCTCGTCTCATCCCTTCCTCTCCTTGGGCGACTACCCTTTTAGGGCCCATGACATCCATACACCGATATTGCGACCCTTCAACTTCATCCTCGGTCCTCAAGCACCCACTATATAAATAAATAAATATATATATATATATATATATATATATATATCACGTTTATCTTTATCTTTTTCTTTTCTTTTCTTTTTTAAATTCTCACGTCACAAGATGTTCTAATTAGAACTAGCCTCTACGCCCGCATGTTGTGTGTGCTCAAAAACTCTTCTACTTTTTTTCTTTAAAAAAAAAAAATTCATATGTACTAATTTGGAGTTTTTGCATTATCCAATTACCAAAATTCCTAGAAATGTGATGATATTTATGCATTTGTGAATGAAATAAGTTTTTCATGCTCCATCTCATCACTCACTTAAGAATTTAGGTAATTGGATAATGCAATAATCCCAAATTAGTATATATGAAATTTATTTTTTAGGAAAAAAATAGAAGAGCTTCTCAGCATGAGCATCGTGCGTGCATAAAAACTAGTTAAACTACAACCAAGTGGTATTATTTGGAATTGTTACTTTAAAAAAAAAAAAAAAAAAACAAATTCATATTGTGGTTTATGTCACCTGGAATTGTTACTTCCTCTCATTCCAATCTTGGTGATGTCTCGGTTTAATAACTTGTACTTTGTTGAGGTTTTGTTATCACAATTTGCATTGTGGCACTTGTAGATCTTGAATTAAAAAAGATCATCAATGGGGGAACCTTGGTTTTGCTGTTACTGGTGTGTCAAGTCTTTAATGTCTCACATCTTTGGTTCCTTGCATAGGAGTTGGAAAGGTGGAGCTTTTTAGGTGACATTATAGGATTATTCTTAAGTACTTAAGTTAAAATTTCTCATTATATCATGCTGATAATTATGTTATAGGGTTAAGAAATTAGCTGTAGGCCCTGATGAAAATTGTTGTATCCGCTTGAGTGCTAAGAGCCTAAGAGCTTATAATTGTTTTTTTTAAGTGGTATTATTTGGAATTTAACTAAGCTTTTTTTCCCCCCCTAAAACTGTACAAGAACAAGAGAGATTTTTGTTTATGATTTTTATTTTTTTGGCTGTACTTTAGCTAAGGAGAAATAAAGTAGTTTCTAGGAATGTCAAAGTTAGCATTGAAATTACATGGAAAGTAGCAGAAACCACGAGAATTTCTGACATCGCGTGGTGGAAAGCGTATATCTATGTACGCGCCTGCGGTGCGCTGGGCACTAAACTGTACACCACGATTCCACGAACGCGATAAACTTCTAGAATAGTCCTACTAGTGTGAGTATTTTTCTTTTTTCTTTTTGGTAAAACTAAAAACGAATCGTCCGAGTGTTCACACGTAAGCAAGACTTATCGCTCACCTCTCAGAGTCTCAGACCTCTCCCCCACGTTTAGCTCTATACAAACGCGTTCACGCACTATAATACTACTGGTCAGGACACCTTGTCTTGCAACAAATACTATATACTCCATTAATCCCCAAGAAAGCAGTACACATCTGAGATCTCTCCGCGTCAGCACTGAAGTCACACTCAAGCCACTGAAACATATCAACAATCCCCCTATATAAATATTGTACAAACCTCACTAATCTTGTTCCATCCAATTTTCTTATTCACTAAACATTCAAACTTTTGTAGCTTCACTTTCACACATATACATATTTCCTACGCTATTTCACTTAAGCTATTCCATGAAGAGAGTCAGAGATATTGGAGAGACCATAGACACGGCCAATTGCTTGATGTTACTATCCAAAGTTGGCCAAATTGATTCGACCAAAAATAATTTACGTACTCGTGCTTTTGTATGCAAGACTTGCAATCGGCAGTTTCCCTCGTTTCAGGCCTTGGGAGGACATAGAGCAAGTCACAAGAAGCATAGGTTAATGGCTGGAGACCTACTTCATAACATGCCAAGCTCACCCGTGAAGCCAAAGACACACGAGTGCTCCATATGTGGGCTTGAATTCTTGATTGGACAAGCACTTGGAGGACATATGAGGAGGCATAGGGCTGCCATGAGTGAAGGGTTGGTGGTTTATAACGATCGTCTTGCGCAAGCCGTGCCTATCATGAAGAAATCAAACAGCAAAAGGGTCTTGTGCTTGGATTTGAATTTGATGCCGCTGGAAAATGATTTCAAGTTGTGCAGTTGGGGATGATTATGGCTAGCTAGATTATTCGTTAATTGATTAAACTTTCGGGTATATATATATATACATAAATATATTCTCCTACTTCATTAGGGGGTTTTCTACTTAGATTTCTTTTATTTATGTTCATAAAGAATACAAGCTAGAGATCTTCTTCTTCTTTTTTTCTTTTCTTATATTTTTGCTATTTCGTTTTACAGTTTTTTTTTTTTCGTTGTAGTTGAGTTTTTTGTTAAATTTTTTTAGTAGACATGAAGATTAAAATCACATAAGCCATATTTCATTCTCAGATGCCTTAAATTCCTAAAGCAAATTTGATTTCCCTCTTCATCTGAATTTATGTCTTTCAATTACTTCATAAGTAATCTAAAAAATTTGAACACTCTCTAAAATTGGGAATATGTTCGAGTACCTGCTTTTACCTTCCCAAATTTTATCGGTTGCTTGGAAACTTTAGATGACCAATTACAAGTTTTATCAA
The DNA here is from genome assembly GCA_014183005.1 of Castanea mollissima. Taxonomy (NCBI): domain Eukaryota; kingdom Viridiplantae; phylum Streptophyta; class Magnoliopsida; order Fagales; family Fagaceae; genus Castanea; species Castanea mollissima. Next base: position 22,699,503 of record JACAVU010000006.1, on the reverse strand, counting down.
ATAAATCACTTCGGCTCTTAAGCTAACTAGCTAAGCCTGACCTCACGGATGATGACCTATAAAAATATCATCGTTCAATCCTTTAGACAACTAGTGAGTGGTGAAAGTGACTTTTAAGGAAACTCCGATTCTCTGGCGAGTGATGAGTTATCTTTGCCCTGCCCACCAACCCATGTTCTTCAGTTACGGACACGAACTCTGAGAATCACACCACCAATAACCCCACTTGTTCCTTCATGAGAAGTTAGCTAGGCCAAGCTGATCTTATATAAACTCTAGACTTTCTAGTTTGAGGTTTGAGTGAAAAATCCATAGAATTACTCAATTTTCATTTGCTTAGGTTTTTTGTGAGCTCCTCATTTATACGTTAAGGTTTGTTCGGTTGGAGGGATGAAAAAATGTAAAAATAAAAAATATGATAAAATAGAAAAGTGAGTGGATAGAAAATAAGTAAGTTTTCTCTTATGGTATTTGGTTGGGAGGATGGAAAAATGGTGGGATGAAAAAAAAAAATTTATTTGGCTGAAAAGAAAAAAATGAGAGAAAATAAAATTGGTAGAAATTTACTATTATGTTCCTATTAAATAAAACAAAAAAAAATAACACATTATATTTTTATTAAAAAAAATGGTATGAAATGAACACTTTATTTTAAAAAAAAAAAGCACAAGAAGTTCAAGAACCAAACAGCTTTCTTAAAATGAAAAGAAAATGACTTATAAGAAATGAACAAGCACTTTTTTTTTTTTAGAAAAAGAAAGAAAAAAAAAATCAAAGAAGAAAAGACAAAAATGTTCAAAATATTGATAGTTGCTGGGTGAAAAATGCAAAGAAGAAATAGACAAAAATGTGTTCAATATGGATGGGTAATTTCATCCAAAATGCTAAGGAGTTACTCCTCATTTTCTTCAAAGATGAAATTTTGGTAGACCTGGAAAGAAAACAGTCAAACCTCACTAATTTTCTCTCCCCTCCCTCTCCCCTTCCAACCAAACACCCTTTCCAATCATTTTCTCTCTTATTTTTCACTCTCCTTTTTTCATCCTCTCCAAAATCACCCCAATCAAACAGACTCTAAAGCAACTTAGGCTGGTACCATGCTACTGCCCTCCAATAATGTGATTTATTTTTGTAAGTCTTTCAAAGTATTTGTTTGAATGAGTTGCCCGCTGATTTTTAGTGTTTTGTCCCCTTTGAGTTGGGATGGATGAAAAATTTCGAGAAAAAAAAAAAAAACCTCATCTCACATGGGAGGAAGTCATACATAAAAGGTTGTAGGAGAAATCATGGTAAGCAGTCTTACCCTCAATTTATCTAAAAAGTTAGGTAGTTTACCTTCAATTTATTAGAAATAATGATTTCTGAACTTAAATCTGCGTAACCTGTCACTTCCTTTTGTGGAAGGATATATATTTGTTTAATTTTATAGAAGAAATTTGGAATGGTTGGCACTTGGCATACAAATTGAGTATTGATGTTCAAAATGATGTGAAAATTATGGTTTAAAAAGTGTTGTAAAAACACATATTTAAAGTACTTATAATGCAAAAAAATGTTTTTGGTACTATACGTTTTTCAAAAGTGAAAAAAAAAAAAAAAAAATTGTGTGTTTGGTATGTATATATGTGTGTGTGTTTTTTTTTTAAGTGATGACATGTAGTCTAATTAGTAAGCTAGCTACATTTTTTTACTTATTTACAAAAGTGTCATTGAATAACGTTATTTGAAAACTGAAAACTAGTAAGGTGTTTTTTAAATTCAGTATTTAAACATATTATAACGATAAACGTAACTCAAACACTCTTAAAAAAATCTCTTAGTAAACACGTTTTTTTTATTTCTCACAATATTCCGTGTTTAAACACTAAAATTTGTTATTTGACTTACCTTACCAAACATGCCCAAAAATTCTTGCAGTAAAGGCTGATTTCGTCGAGTATCTTTTATAAATTTTCTTTTTTTTTGAGTGACAAGTATCTTTTCGTCCACTTCCAGTTCTGGCAAAACGAAAGAAGAAATGTTCCGTATCACAGATGGCATATGTTAATTAAATTTCAGCCTCCAACGTAGGACAACTGAAAAAAAAAAAAAAAAAAAAAAAAAAAAAAAAGCGTCAATGTCAAATCAATACAAGAAAATGGTTTCTTCAATAGCTGGCTACAATAAAGCAAGATCCGCTAATCTTCTATTCCATGACCTATTGATATCAAGGTTGTCGAACCCGGTTCCAAGTTCAACTATAAAAATCAAAAACTAAATGAAAATTTGATTTTTTAAGTATAGAGAATTGGGCATATGTGGTAATTTCGTGAACTCTTAAAATTATGATTGAATCCCTAAAATCAAGGTTAGACCGCACTATCCAACCTCTTAGCAATTTAAAAAAAAAAAAAAAAACAACTTAATACAATTTTATTTTACTTAATTATATTATCCATCTCTTATAAAGAATAAAACAAAATTATAATTAAAATCCTTCAAAGATATTCAACTTTACTTTAAAAATTAATCATAAATTTTAATATTTTCATGGTTATTATTTTATTTTATTAACTTTCTTTTTTAATTATTAAATATATGTTTAAAAATCATTAAATTTTCCTCATAAATTAATCATAGATTTAAATTTTTTCACGGTTATTATTTTATTTTATTAACTTTCTTATTTAATTATTAAATATATGTTTGAAAATCATTAAATTTCCCTCACATGTATAGATATATTAGTCAATTTTGCTAGTTTTATAAATTTAATATCTATATTTAGGCTTTAATTAATTATTAAATTAATTATGATGTTATCATGGTTCGACCTCGATTTGACCCCGGTTCGACCTTAAAAATCTTGAACCTCTCCCTTTTACGATTCAATGAACGGTTCGGGTCTGAAAACCTTGATCGATATATGCACTAGCAAAGATTAGGAAAGCAGCAAATATGTAAGAAAAAAGTATATTAATCTTTTTAATTCATGCAAATTAACTTCAAAAATTCGTCAAAATCATTCAAGACTTCTGCTTATATATATATATATATATATATATATATATATATACATATATAACTTGCAAAGATTAGGGAAGCAGCAAATATGTAAGAAAAGTATATTAATCTTTTTAATTCATGCAAATTAACTTTAAAAATTCGTCAAAATCATTCAGGACTTCAGCTTTTAATATATATAGTGAATTATTGTTAGTCAAAACAACATTGCCAACCAGCCTCTTAGAAGTTAAAGTAACCACTTAAACTTAACCATGTGCACATCAATGACACCACACCACATACCATATGTGTGTGTGTATATATATATATATAAGTGAATTATGGGGAGGCTAAACTAAGACATGCATTATTGTGAGCAGTTGACAATGAGATAAACAAACATTTTCAGGTAATTAAAGTATAAAACATTAATTAAAACTAGAACTTACTAAATATTTTAACACCTCTTTTGGGCACGAGATAGGGAGAATGACCCTAGTAGCATTTCCTTGACTACAATTGATTATTGATTCCAATTGTTCCAATGGTGGTTTTGGAAAAAAATTTCAAGGAGATCATTAAAAAACTTAAATTAAATAAAATTTGAATATATTGACTTCACACACACAAAAAAAAAAAAAAAAAAAAAAAAACAAGCGCAGATACACAAAGTTTAGGATTAAATCGATTCAATACTCCACTAATTTCTTTTTTAGGAAAATTATGGCCAAGAGGTTGAAAAAACCTCTTTGTAAATATACTATTTTTATTTTATCCTTATCATTGATATGAAAAGATGAGAAATTTTCTCATAGCTTAATTAGGATCTAAAAGAAGATTATTTAAGTCAATATGAATTTGATTATAAGATGAATCTTACAATATAAGTGATTTCCTTATAACAAATTTGTTCATAGTGCTAGCAAAAGAATAAAGGATAAAGTATAAATTTAGTCAACATATTCAACTTGGGCATTCAACTGTTATATTGTTCTTGTTCAATAACATATTCAAGCATTATTTTAGTGCATATGTGTATATATAAAATGTATCATATAAATCCAACAAATTCAATTAAAGACTAAACGAAGCACTAATAGACTAGCTATATGAAAATCTGCATTTAAAAAATAAAAATAAAACATTTAATTTGAGCTTTTAGGCTAATTTGTTTGTTTAACCAATTTTTAATAAGTGCTATGTCCACAACATTTTTGCAACATTTTCACAATGAAATATAAATGATAAGTTATTACTGATTCTAATTTAATCCTACAATTGAAATTACTTTTTTGTCCACATGTAATAACATGCTACTTAGGATTTGTTGTGAAATTGGTATGAAAAGTTGTAAAAGTATTATAAAAATGTTGTGAATATAACATTTTTTGCAATTTTTTTGTTCAACCTTCAATGGTCAAAAATTTTGGAGAGGTCAAATTTGTATTTAAGGTGTTCAAGATTTTTTTTAGGGTGGTCAAGTTTGTTTTCTAGGGTGTTCATTAACCCATATTAATTTAAAAATCAATTTTTTAAGTAGTAGAGGAGAAAATTTTACTAACAAAAGAATGAGATACAAAGTGGAAACAAAACACTCTCAGAAAATTAAACCTAAATCCCAAAAGAAGGAATGTTTACAAACAAATTCCAATTCTTAGAATTGTGTCTTCAAAACAAAATTTTATGGAGAGGCAATTGAATTGTCCAAAATATTTTTCTCATAACACAAATTTTAATCAAATAATATTATGAGTCCGTCTGAATATAACTGAAAATTGAAAAACACTGTAGCAAAATAATTTTAAATGTATAAAAAATTACTGTTTATAAGCCTAAAATCACTGTTCATAAGCCTAAAATTACTATTTATGACCAATGAACACTAACAAACGCACGTCCAGGGGAAAAAAAAGGGCTGAAACGCACACGCATTGCGTTTCAGCCCAATCCAAATGTTACCTATATTTTAAAAATAAAATATAAAAATATAAAAAATAATAAAAAAGAAAAAGAAAAAGAAAAAGAAAACGTCAATGAAAGTATGAACTCCCACCAAAAAATTGCTCAAAAAAAAAATTGGTAGCACCATATTCCCCTTAGAAATAGATTAATTGTTCCATAAATTTTTAACCTGGGGTAATAATTTTTAGCTTGAATTTTCATTACCTCCTGACACCTCGTTATGCCTATAAATTAAAGTACGTAACCTGTGAAAAATCACAAAAGTTCAGCCAAAAATTCAGCAAAAAAAAGCTCTTTCACGTAGAGATCTGATAACCCAAATCTCTCTCTCATCCCTTCTGATCAGAATCTCTCTCACTCACTCTATCACTCACAGGTTTTCTCTCACTCACTCCCGAAAGGGCCAAATTTCTTTTCTTTTCTTCCATGCACATAATTACTGATATTTTGGTAACACAGGTAACAATGGGGAGAACTTTCCTTGTATCGTTGGATCAAACGGAAAGAAAAAAGTTTTTCATGTGTTCCACTTGCCACGCACCTATCACATTGTGGCAAGATTACATTGCGAAGGTAAAAAAGTTAATCTCTTCTTTTTACTTCTTGTGTTGAATATCTTGAAACACGTTCTTGAACAATTGAAATTAGAGATAATTTTGGATCGAATTTTGTACTTGTAGGGTTTCGATAACCTCAACTTGATAGGAGGAAGCCTTGAAAATGCCTAAGTTTTAAACTCTATTTTTTTTAATTGTTTAAAATCTGTTTAATGCATTTTTTTTTATAAGATTTAATGCATATTTGTTTATATACTGTTTAATGAATATTTGCATATTGAAAAATCTGTTTAATGCATATTTGTATATTGAAAATTATTGTTGTTGACAGATGAAAATAAATTTTATAAATTAAAATATGGTATACATTTCCATTTATTTGAACAACAACAAAAATAAAGCCATAATATCAAAAATTTTGGGGTCGGTTAGGAATCTTTAACAGATCATCCACAAAAACTTTAGTTTTGGCATTAACTCTACTTCTAGTTTCATTTACAAACTATATGATCTACAAAAAACATACACTAAAGTATTTTTTCTTGAATCAACTTAGTGAGCTCATGCATCACTAGTGCAAAGAGATATAGACTTAATGATAAACATTAATTGTTGCAAACTTATAGTGATATGAAACTCACTTATGATGTCTTCACTCCTTCGCACATTAGCGAGTTCCAACTATGTCATACGAGATGGTATCTCATATGTCAAACACATACAAAACTTTTGCATGTCATACATATCCTTAATCAACTTAATATATACTTGTGTTTTTCAAATTCACCATTTAACTACTCTAGATCCTTCTCAAAAAAAAAAAAAAAAACTATAGGGATCCCATCATATGCTTTTCCTACGTTAATAAAAACCATATGTAGATCTTCATATGTCTCTCTCTATATTTATTTATTAGATGTTTAAATAAGAAACTAGCTTTTATTGTAGATTGTTTTGTCATAAAGCCAAATCGATTCTCCAAAATTTTTATTGCATCTCTTAACTTATTTTCAATCACCCTTTTCCAAAGTTTCATGGTAGACTCGTAACTTTAATTGCAAGGTAATTTTTGTAGTTTTGATTCTTTTGAATATCTCCTTACTATTGTAAATAGGTAATTAAAGTACTTTTTTCATTTTTTGAGAGTTCACTCACTTGTAACACTTTTATTCGGAACTGTACACTACAACAAAGTGTGGTTATTTCAACCCTTTTTTATCGAGGGTTTACTAAAATCTGTCGATACAATCTATAAATAAAAATGCAGAGGGTTTTATTACTAAACTTTATTTCAAATGTTATTTGGTCCCTCAAATAAGTTAAAGCACCCATGAAATAAATAGAAAAAAAAAAACTCACCAGTTTTTTCAACTAACAACCCTTGGTAAAATATTACAAATTTTTCAGCCCTTGAAAAAAACCCACAACAAAATTTTCATCCCTTACAAAAAGCCCACAACTAAATTTAAAATATAGCCGGATTATATAAACTTAAAACAGATTAACTAACAAAACACTTATCACTCTCATAGGGCCCCGCAAAGCTCCTTAGGTATAAATTGGGGTGAAATAAAGAAATCGCAGAGCTCAGAGCATTTCTATCACTCAGAGCATAGAAATCGCAGAGCTCTCAACACAAGTTCTTATCACTCTCATAGCTCGTCGATCATGGAGATCTCATAGAGCTCGACGATCATCGATTTTGTGCTAATATGATAATGATTTAACAAGCAAAACCTTCACTCTCACAGTACGTCTCTCTCTCTCTCTCTCTCTCTCTCTCAAATTTTTCTTCCCTTCGCTTCGAAGTTTTTCCTGAACAAGAAAGATGAACAATGCTATGATATTTTTCATCTGACATGGATTGGTTCTAATTGATGCGATCAACTTCGTTTAGTTTAGTTTCTGAAATTTCAATTTCTTTCAGTATCGGAGTTTTATGGATTTCTAGGTTTTGAAGTTGGATTATGCGAATTACTGAATAATTTTAGTGCTAATTGTTATCACTTGTTGAAATCTTTGTGATATGTCTCTGTGCGATTTCTGATTTCATAGCCATTTGGTACGTCTAGGGTTTAATCGCTCAGCATTAGATTTTTTATGCTATTTTTTTTTTATAGACTGGTGGTTTTCTTATGAATGGTGTGTTTGTTTGTGTAGCATATTGAATATGTGTTACTAATTGTTAAAACACGATGATTCTTTTTTAACCACCTAATAAAGGAATGATTTTGGTTGTGAACCTGTGTTAAATTCATGGGGTTCCAAAATTTTGGTATAAATTGCATACATGGGATTATTTGCTTATGATATGAGTAAAGTTAATTTACTATGGGGTTTATGGTTTTATTGCAATTGGTAAGGGGTGTATGTGTATTTAGAATATATCTTGATAGAAATTTGGTTGATGCTGTGCTGCATATTCTACTTAAATTTTAAATCGGTATGGAATATATATATATATATATACGTTTGCTTATAGATGAGGAGATTGTTAATGACTTCAATTGTTACAGTGATGCTAATTTGGTCATATGGAGGTATTCTGAGCTTTACATGGTCTGCAGCAGACCACAACCCGCGTCCGATGCTCTTGCAAAGGGTGCCCGGTAATGTTATTTGCTCTTTTATATATACTGATTTCGTTGCGCCTTTTTTTTTGCATTAATTGTGAGTAGAATTTGGCAGTCATCCTCATGTATTGTAGTTGTAGCTTAGTGGCATTGCTTGGTTTTCGTTGTGAGGAGAACCGGGGTTTGAATCCTCCTTCCTCGCTTGTTATGATATAATTGAATGGTCAGAAAGAATAGAAATGGATTAATTTTATGAAATTGTAACATTGATTTCACCGTTGTCCCGTTTACATTGATGGCTCAATTTGGATGATAGTTTTGTGCTTCAAATGTCATGTGAAAGAAATAATGAGCCTATCAGTGCCCATTGAATTTTTGAGACCCCATACTTACTTGGTGTGGAACTTCATTTTTGTCTATTTTCAACACATCTCTTCCTATTTTCCAAGTTCTTTAATGCTCAATTTTCTTTACAATAGAACAAAGAGGAAGGTGGGCTAAAACTTTGTAAATAGTTTCATTACTAATATATATGCATGCCTATGCCAATGGAGTCTGACTTGTATGAATATGCATGCCTCTGTCTGTGTCTTTTCTTGTGCTTTAGTCTCCTGTTTGTTCTTCTACTTCCTTTTCCGTATGGCATAGAATCATAGAACTGACCTTATAGCCTCTTGTCCATGTTTTTCCTCCCTTTTCTTCCCAAGTTTGACCATTCAATTTGGAATGTCTTTGGCAAACTAGCTGAAGTATTCTTTCTATTACAGTGCTCTTGAAGATGCTGTTCCTGATGAAGCTATTCAACTTTTACACTGAAGCTTGTTCTATTCTTGAAGAGGATGACAAGGAACAAATGGCCTTTGATCTATATCGTGCTACATGTGTTTATATAAAGCTTGAGAAGTAAGTTTGGATAGTATCAACATTCAATTTCATTATACAAAGTCTAACTATGGTAAAACATCTATTTATATGACCAAGTGGAAGAAGTGAACAGTGCGTACTTCTCCAATATAGTTCTTAGTTCTCTTTTCTTAACTTCACACAGTCATAAGTTGCATGAAAAAATACTCTTTTGAAAAGGTAACCTTCCTGGCCTTATATATTGGTTCATATCTGGGTAAATGCAAGTTCATTCCAGTTGTGAGACACTGTGTTTGACGGTGTTCTGCTGGTTCAAGTCTTTACCACAAGTATCCTCCCCCCCCCCCCTCCCTCTCTCTCTCTCTCTCTCTAAAGGAAGGGGGTGCAAAAGGACTTTCAAGAAGGTTATGCCTTCTTTATGGGGAACTAGAAGTTTGATTAAGCTGTGTCAAGTTTGAAAAATCAGCACTGAATTAGCAATTATGTAATTTGTAGGACTTGAAAAACCTGAAAGGCCAAAGAAACTAAAACGCCGTGGGCTTAAGGGTTTTATTAATGATTTTTTGATTCCCCTTTTTCTCTGAAGAGCAATGGAGCACCAACATCAAGAAATTTTGAGCATAAATATCAGTGGTAATCTAAACTATGAATGCTTAGTTGGCCGACTGTCTCCTTTAGCATTTATATAATTGAACAGTTGAACTAAGTGTTTACTTGGTCTGATCAATGTTAGAACTTAGAAATTGCGAGGAGAGATCTTTAGTGCTAATCTAATGTTGTGTCGCCTGAATTGCAAATTAAATGAATGAGCAAAAGTAGAAATGTAAGATTGTTTACTATAAATACCAGTGACCTTCTTAGTGGCCACTTATTGACAGGTATTTCATAAATCAAGCTATTAAATTTATTTACTGAAAGTTAAATGAAACTTGACAATGTAAAATGTGGTATCTATGAGAATCAGAAATATCAGTTTAAGCTGTGTTTTTTAAATGTCCAGCTCCCGTTAAGTTATGGCATGATTATTTAGCAAACGAGTCAAGTCACTGCTAGCCCAACTATGCTCTGTTGTTATTGAATTCCTTCCAAGTTTGCTATGTTGATCTTCAACCTTGTTAAGAACCCTGCACCTGCAATGTGAACTCTGCCATGATGCCCTGTAGTTGCATTGTCTCTGCTTTGAGTCCTTGCGTCTCTAGTGTCAATTACATCATCAACTTTAACAGTTTGTGTGATTTTTTTAATGCCAACTTTTACCACACTTCATACAGAACTGATCTGAACCTTTGTGTGTGTTTGTTTATAGAATTATGTTAATATTGATTCTTTCTTTGGTCTCTTTTTGGAATTTTCACAAATTGATGAATTTTTTTTTATTCGAATTTGTAGAATGTGATTGTGTAATTAGGAGCTTGTTTTTGAGCTAAATTGGATTCAATTTTTGCAGAGAAGTTTACGCGGGTTTCGATCGTTGGACCTTTCCCTACTGCTGTGACTAATCTCTGGATCTCACTAGGCTGTAAGTTCCTTTATCTGTGTGTTGAACGAAATGTGTATTGTTTATTTGGTTTTGGAGTAATTGGATTTTTCTGTTGCTTTGGATGAATTAGATTTAAGTGTTAGTATGCAACCCATGAGTGTGTTGACCTCACTGTAGGGTCAACAAGAAGCAGATCAATTAGGTGGCTGGTGAATTGTAACTCATACATCAAGTGCAATTTGAATTTGTTTTTGTTCTTTATTTTGAATAATCTAATTAGAGGTGGCCCTATTAATAATTTTCAGCATTGATCACTATTAATTAGGGAATTTGAAGATTCAAGTTAAAGGCTTATTTCAACGAATCTGGTGAAGAAAATGTGATTTGTACTTGCAATATTATGCATTGTAGTTGAGTTTCCCTGTTCCCCTTCCACTCATCATCTTACCCAGAAAATTTGTAGATAGATGGAAATTATAGTGATGAGAAAGCCAAGCAAGTTGCAAAGGAAGAGAAAAAGAAAGAAAGAACTCGGAAGAACGTGTACAGAGGGATCAGACAAAGGCCGTGGGGGAAATGGGCCAAGTGGAACTGGACTTACCAATTTCAGGTTAAGGATCAGATGGAGCTTCTTCTATTTTCCATCTCTCAATTTCCAGAGAGCATCAGGAGGGTATGGCGGCTTTATTATCAATAACCGGGACATAATTCCAATTCCTTTTGGACCCCAGATGGGGATATAACCATTATGATGGTGATTGTACACCCAGAACCATACGGTTAGTGTTTGTTGAATAGTTTTAATTTTCCATGGTGGTATGTGTTAGAGATTAATATGTGGTTCAAGAATGAATTCCTAAAGCACAATAAGGAATATTCTAACTCTTAGTAAATGACCCTAACACTAGCAATGTGTTTGATGCTGGTTCTGTTTTTGGAATGTAGGCTTTGAGGAAGGCTCTTGATGCAGGGAAAGATCTTGGAATGCCAGATGGAGTTCTTATTAATGGGAAAGGCCCTCACAGATGGCATTGAATATGAAACAATTGAAGTCCACCCAGGCGACATGATTAGCAGACTCTGTTTTGGTTTTGTGCTTCATGCAAAATGGTTTAATACTATGAGCCACATTGTCAAAAGAATGAATTGCTTTAGTGAACTTTGAACCTCTTTTGAGGTGGTGCATTGTGTTGCTTTCAACCTTCTTAATTATGAAGATGTCTTAGATGCATGCAGAGTGCTCAAAATAATGTAGATTATACCAATGTTATATGGGTTGTTGGCTTAATTTGAGTATGATCAGTGTAGTAGCTTTGTTTATGCTGCTTTTGGACCTGTGCTCTTGTTTATAGATGCTTCTCTCCCTAATGATTGTTTGATCATACAGGATTGTTTATACTTTCACTTTGTGTATTTGGGTCTTGTGCAGTCCTTTAATTTCTTGTTTTAAGCTTTCTTAATCAATTGCCAGTTTATGGTTGGCATCAATTTGCCACCACTTGCTACCATGTCTAACTTCATGAATGGGTATTATTATATATATATATAGTGCATGATGTGATTTTTTTTTTTTTTAAATAAAATAAAATCTTATTTTGAGGGTCAAGAGACCCCTTAAATAACCTTATTTATCAAGGGTTGTAAGTATAAATCTTTTAACCTTGGTAAAAGGTTATTTAAGGGTCTCTTGACCCTCAAAATAAGATTAGAACACTTGTTTTGAGGGGCACGAAGGCTCTCAAAATTTCTTTTCGACAATATATGTTTCAAAGGTTATCAAGGGTCGGTTGGACTCT